>JAYEVE010000689.1:0-88319 GCA_036346375.1 Guadua angustifolia | reverse complement strand
GTTAAGGTATGCAGTACGAGATGGCTCCTTCTCCCTTGGTTCTTCCCCGGTGTTGTTGAATTGTCGCCGCCGCCACCATAGCTCTAACTTGGGCTACGACGAAAGTCAATGGGCCATCGGGATCCCCAGTAGTGGTCCCAGAGTATCCAGAGTGTCTTGGAGGCAATAATGTTCATTGAGGAGTTTGGAAACCGATTGGTTTCCCCATCCTTGTCTCCTGCAAGATTTCTTTCATTGACATTGCGCTCTCGCTTCCGAGAAGTTTTATGCCTTCTGATTACCGGGCGCTTCTTCTTCCGCAAAGATTTGCCGCTTCTTTCTGCCGACTCTCGTCGCAAGTCTTCGATCATGAAAACATCACGAAGGCTTTTGAATTTTCCGATCCATCTTCCGATTCGGAGGAACAAGAAGATGAGGAGTAATCGATCTTCAAGTCCGAGTGGTTTTTCGGGGTATTTGACCACTCGGATTCAAGAATTAGTCGCTCTTCATCTCAAGATCGGGTTCAACTTTGGCTTACCGGGCCCAGGCGACAGACGGCCATACCGGCTCCCCGATCCGAGTGATTGTTCGACCAAGGAACCTTGAGACTACTTTCAGATTGAATCGATCCGAATGAAAGCGAAAAGATGGCCAAGATCGCCGGGCGATGAAATCCAGACTCGGTTTAAACGCCTCGGGCTTCACAAGGTGACCGTGTTTTGATGAAGATCGCCATCGAGCTTGCCAAGATTGATCCTAGGGCAGCCTCTTACCGGGCGCCACTAACCGTTGAGGTTTGTTACCGGCATAATAATTAAAAGGGGGGCTAAGCGCCTGATCTAAAACTCGATGGTAGCACAAGACACATCGATGTATATGTGTTCTGCCTCACCTAGTGAGATAATACCCTAGTCCTGCAGGTTCGAATTATATGTGGCTAGCTTATAGTCAAGATGTTGTGTGTTGATGGTTCCCTCGCCCTCCCTTTATATAGCAGAGGAGGGCGGTTACATAATAGGGGAATCCCACTCTGACATACGAGATGGAAATTTCACCTCAAATCTTATCCGACTCTATATCGCTTTTGATTACAATCATCCTTGCCTATCATGCACTTGGTTTCCTTAATCGATTTGTCCCCGACGCTACGCTCGCTCAACTCTAATCCACCTCCTACTTTCAGAGTTGGCCTCGGCTTCGTATCGCTCGTTGGGCCTCGCAGTTGGGTTTTATGCGGCCCCTAGGGCATATATCTTCCACAATGCGGTGCGGCGTAGCGCCTTCTTACTCTCTCATGCCTTGGTCCGGGGTCGATACACTTTGCCGCCGCCAGGCTGAAGTTTCGCCACCGCCAAGTCCAGTATGTTTTCTCGGCAGAATGCAATGAAGGAAGCGCCAAGGATCAGGATGCTTTCCTCGAGCATAAACCACGGCTAATCTCACCATTATCGCTCCGCCGAGCACGCCGGACTTGCCGATTACGCCAGCTTTTTGCCCTTTGGGGTGCCGAACATCTCTTCCCGACTTCTTTTCCAAATACCATAGCCCGCTGTCATCACGCGCGAAGCACAATCAAGACGGACCTGCAAGCGTGAAGCAGAGCAAAGAGTCTTCAAGGTCGTGAAGCTTACTAAAGGTGCCTCACGGTGATGTCGCCCCACCCGGTGATCTCAGAGAGGGGTGCTCCTCTTCCTTAGGGGGACACTCGCTTTGAGGAGGTCATGACGATGTCTCACTACCAAACCCATTTTCGTGAGCTCACTCGACAAAGATTAGGCTCGGCCTCCTCACAAGACGATGGGCGGAGGCGAGATCTTGCGCTTGGTGCCGCCATTTTAGTATAACGCAGCGGTTCTCTTCGCTTCCGCAGGGTCCACAGATCGCATACTGTACCTTCGCCGCGACAAAAGCAAATAACACGGCGGCCAATATGTCAGTTCACGCGCGCTGGCGGAAAGGTGTGGCGAGACGCTCGCCGCCGGGCCGGGCGGGTTCACGGGCAACCGGGCGAGCAGTGGGCGAGACGCTCGCCGCCGGAAGCTGGCGGTTCACGCGGGCACCGGCGAAAGCAGCGGGCGAGACCGCCTCGCCGCCAAATGGCCGCCCACGCGGTACACACCCAAAGTGTGGGCGAGACGCCTCGCCGCTTGGGGCCGCGCCCACGTGGGCACACTGGGCGAAAGCGCAGCGGCGAGGACGCTTCGCCGCCGGCCGCAGTACCACGTGGCACCCGGTGAGCGGTGGGCGAAGCACGCTTCCGCCGCCGCGGCAGCTGACGCGGCACTATGGCGAAAGTAGCGGGCAGAACGCTCGCTGCCGCCGGGCGGACAACGACGGCAACCTGGCGAAAGGTGTGGGCAGAACGCCTCGCTGCCGGGCGGGCGGTCCACGTGGCACCGGTGAGTGTGGGCGAGACGCTTGCCGCTTTGGCCAAGGGCGGCACACGGGCACTGGCGAAAGGTGGGCGAGATCGGCTGCCGCCGTAAGGGCGTCATACACTGGCACACGGCGAAGAAAGGGCGAGGACGCCTCGCTGCACTGGCCGGGTACCCACGTGGCACACGGCGAGCAAAGGGCGAGGACGCTTCGCCGCTTCTTGGCGCGGCATACCACGGGCACACAGCGAAAGGCAGTGGGCGAGATCGCCCCGCCGCTTACGGGTAGCCCACGTACGGCACACAACGGCGGTGGGAGGGCGAGACGCCTGCCGCTTCGGCCGCAGGCAAAGGTGATGCGAGGTGGTTTCACCAAGGCTCCTTCCTCGTCAGACTGCTCGAAAGCAACAAGACAGCTGTGTCGACCATAGTCAAGGCGAGGATTTCGACATAAGCCCATTCCTCCGACGCCTCTCACCAACCCGCCAAGAAGGGGTCACATCCCGAGCGACCCGGTGAAGCCATGGCGCCGGCATTTAATGAGGCCGAGGAACGGACAACACAGAAGGCGACAATGTGTATGATCAGATGATGATGACCCCTTACCTACTCCCGCTAGCCTGGCCTATATAAGGGCCTCGGTGCATGGGGAAGGGGCCGGGAAGGTTGAAGAAAACAAGCAAGAGTATCGCAAGAGAGCCTAGGGAGGAACTTGTAATCCCCAACTTTGTACTGTGGCCGATTTCCAAACACTCTAAAAACAATCTAGCAGAAGTAAGGCTATTACCCGAGGCAAAGAGGGCCTCAACTCCGGGTAAAATCTTTGTGTCATCCATAGTTCATGAGACGCTTAATCCTCACAGAAGAGTCCCTAGGGTTTCGCCCCAGGTTTAGCCACAAGCCAAGACGCCTCCCGAACTTAAACCCTAGTCTGCAGATCCTCCGGCCTATCAGGAATACACCGGCTGGGGCGCTGTAGGGGCTAGGGTTGGTTTTTCCCGCTTAACTCCCTGCGCTGACCAAGGCTCATGATTTAGAAGTCACTCGAGATCAAAGATGGCGGATCTCAGCCAGACATCGCTGGGCGAAGCGACACTCAAGGCGCCTCGCCATCATCGCGCCGAGGAACCGCTTGCTCTCTGGCTCAGATAGGCGCCTGGCCGCTGCCGCTCGAAGCAAGTGGAGCAGCTCATGTGTCGGAGGTCGGCTATGGAGACGGCCACCCTCGCCTGTAACTTGCACGCCGCTGCTTTCTCAACTACCTCCTCCTGGAGTTCGCAGAGATTCTCAGCCCACCAGCGGGTCATAGCATCGCTGGCCTCGTGGATGCGCCTAACTCGTAGGGTTTACCAACAGTAATTAATCAGACTCTTGACGCTTAAGGCGCTGGCAGGCGCTCAGCCTCCGTACCGCTTCGACGACAAAGGTTTTATTGCCAGGGCTGTGGTCCAAGAAGGGCGCCAAGAATCCCGGGTCCCTGCTCATCGAGGAACTGGGGACCTCCGCTCACCTGATGAGAGAGCCACGGCAGCTGGTGATGACTCCCTCCTGGCCGTCACCGGCCATACACTGACCAAGAGCGCCGCCATGGTAAGGTGTGGCACCGACAATGAGAGTCCCTCATGGCTCTCATCCTCGGACCGGAGGAGGTCCGCCTTCCAGCTTCTACTATCAAGTAGCCGGCTCAAGGCTTCCCATGTACGGTCTTTGACTGGTTTAATGAGCGGCTCGCCTCTCTACTGCCGTCGCTGCCAGTTTTTCCGGTGGGCACAAGGTATTCGCCGGGACAGTGTTTCGCCTTTACTGCCATAGAAAATATGACTACACCACCAACCCGTGAGGAGTTCTAAATCTACACGACGATGGTGCGGGCAACCGCGGATCCGAAAAGGTCGCGGCCAACTACCTCCCGACGGCCTTGACTTTGTTCTACCCGCCCCGTCCGCAATCTTCCGAGGGTCTGCACACGTAGAGGAGCAGCGACATCTTTGTCGCACCTTCGTGGCTTCGCGCAGCCCGGCAGGGAGGATGACATCCACGCTCGAGCAAGAGAAGGAGTCGCCACGATTTCATCCCCTGTTCTCACATCGCCGCAATACCATCCCCACATCTTCCGAGCAATCACCGCCATCGCCAGTGGGGCGACGCGACCGCGAAGATGAAGGAGAAGATGGCCACCAGACCATCGCCTCCACTCCGAAGTTTCGCACATAAGTGCGCGCGGCCGCGAGGCGAGGGCCATACCGCCCAAGGGTGGCTAAGGAAGGACGAGGCCGACTCGGCGGTTCCGGCCAGCAGTAAGAAGGCGAAGCGCGAGAGCGGGGAGGCCAGTGCAGTCTCTGCCACCGAGCGACGACGAAGAAGACCTCGCTGGGAGCGCAACCGCCGCGACGGCGTGATGATCGCCGCGAAGCGCGCGACGATCGCCGTGGATCGGCGGAACGACGCTGGATCGGCGCGACGATCGCAAGGGCCGTGGGAACGACCGCTTGATCAAAAGGAGGGCGAGCCTCACTACCCAATACATAAAACCAATACCTATGACCTAGACAACCTTCGGTCGTGGACAGATGGTGGAGAAGCGCCTGGCGAACGCCACCAAGATGATCAAGATGAAGATCCTCCGCCGCCTTCCAAAGAGCCGATCACGCAGGGCCTACATCCATGGTGGTTCGCCCACCTCCCTCCAATGCCACCTTACAAACCGGTGAAGAGGGAAGTTCGCGCCACCGCATCAAGCTTCTGGGCTGGTTTGGATGTCAAGTGGTCCGAGCAAACGCCACCTTCGCCAGTCCGACCATCCCGAGGGCGCCAACGGCTCAGACATCTCCCTGGTCAGAAGTGTCGCCCAATTATTCGAACGCGGGCTAAGCCACGTGCGGGTGGATAGAGGGAGTTCTATCAACCTCCTGTCTCCTCAAAGATTCTGGCACTCCAGATCCCGCGACGGATCAGGCTCAAATTTTTGTTCTTCGGTAGCCCCAGAGGTCGGCTTGATGCCCCAACGGTCGTGCGCTCCCCCGTCACCTTCGGGGAGAGAGACAACTATCGCACCGAGATGGTGGATTTTGAGGTCGCCGACTTCGACCTCCCCTTACAATGCGTTCTCGCCGACCGGACTCTGCCTGCCCAAATTATGGCGGCCACCCACTATGCGTGCACATGGTGGTGAAGATGCCAGGCCTCGCGGCCCCATTGCGATCAGGTGGATAAGGCCGAGGCCTTTGCGCTTGGTTGCGCAGACTCGCCGGGCACCACTGCTATGGCGCCCGGACGCCACTTCGGGAGCCCTCAGCCCGACTACAGGCCACCTGCTCACGGTGAGGTCAAGGTGGTCGCCTGAGTGGGGCGAGCCTCAAGAAGATCTGCCAAGATATGCCAACCTCAGCCGCAAATAGAAGACGCGCTTGTCACCTTCCTCCACCAACTCCGACGTGTTCGCTCGGCAACCGTCTGACATGATCTGGGTCCTTAGGAGGTGATCGAGCACCGACATAACGCCCCGAGGCCCGGCCCGGCCCGGAAGGTCCGGAGGCAGCGCCCGAGCGCCAAGAAGCCATTCGAGGAGGTAGAGAAGCTGCTGAGCGCTGATCGCCAGAAAGTCTTCATCTGCAGTGGCTTGCCAACCCTGCGTTTCGCCAAGAAGTCCAACGGAGGTGGCGATGTGTGTCGACTTCACCGACTTTCAACAAGGCCTCGCCTCGGCGATCCATATCTCGCCGCTGGTCGATTCTATTGTTGACTCCATACCGTGCGAATCATTGCATTTCCTCGACGCTGCATCTGGTACCACCAGATTAGCATGGCGCTTGAAGATGAAGAGAAGACCGCTAGTAATCCCCTATGGGAGTATATCATATGTAAGGATGGCTTTGGTTTAAAGAATGCCGGTTCCACTTACCAACGTACATGCATTATTACCTTCCGCCTCAGAGATAGGGCGCTAAATCTCGAGGTGACGCTGATGATTTAGTTGAAGATCAAAAGGAGTGAAGAACTCGATCCAAGACCTCGAGGAAACCTTTGCTAACCTCCGATGAATTGCCCAAGCTCAACCCTAAAATGCGTGTTCTGTGCTCCCAGAAGTAAGCCTGGCTTCGTGTCCAACCGGCATCGGCCAACCTCGACAAGATATCCGCCATCGAAAGCACATGAAGCCGCCGCACGACCAAATAAGTCCAAAGTTCGCCGTCGCCGCCTCGCTGGGCGATTCATTGCCTTGGCTGAGAGAAAAGCCTCATTGCTTAAGTTGCTCAAGAAGAAACCACTTTGAGGGATCAAGAAGCTCAAAAGGCGCTTTGAGGAGTTGAAGCAGTATTTTCTTCTCTCTCCTGTGGCCGTTTCCCAAGACCGGAGAGCTATTGTTTGTACATAGCGCCACCCCCGAGGTGGTGAGCGCGTGCCGATTAAGGAGAGAGAAGGCGCCCAAAGGCGCCGGTACTACATCGCCAAAGTATTGCACGGGCAGAGACCCAGATCAGCAGTTCAAGATGCAGAGGCGGTCCTGTGGCGCCCAGAAGCCAGCGCCATTACTTCCAAGGGCGGAAATTACCGTGGTCACGCGCTACCCCTCCATGAGAGATCCTCCACAACCGAGTAGCGAGGGCCGGATTGCCAAATGGGCGTGGAACTGGGGAATTCAACCTAAAATTGCGACCTCGACCGCATCAAAAGCCGTAAGTCAAGGAGTTCGTCGAGTGGACTCCCCGCCACCCAGAGCCGAAGATGCCCCGCCGCCTTCTCTGACCTTGTTCTTGATGGTTCCTTCAGTTGAGGGCGCGGGCCGGGTCGCCCCGGGTCCCCGACTGGACGCCCTCCAAAGATGTGGTCGCTCGAAGTTCAAGGCCACGAACAACGAGCCGAGTACGAGGGCTCATCGGGCGGATTGCGATCGCTCGCAGATTGGGCATTCGGGCGCTCCATGTCAAGGAGACTTCCGGGTCATTAATCAAACTCTAAGGAGTTCCAGCAGTTCTCGACCCCACCATGGTGGCGATTCACTGCGAGGTCCTAAAATGGAGCGCTATTTTGAAGGATTGATATATCCATATCTCTACAGGATAATCACCTTTTGCCGACGGCTTTCGCATCAAGGCCATCAAGGGCTCCCTGCTCCGGCTCTGAGTTCGGAAAGGCTATCGCGACCGGTCCATCGCGCCCCCCAATCCAGGTGGGGGACGAGAAACATTGCCGCAGCCCCCGGGCTCGTGGGGGACGACCAAGAAGGTTGCCAGGCCTCCTCCGTCAGGGGAAGGCGTGTTGCCGTCATGGCCCCTGGGCCCGGGAAAGACAACAGGTCGCCAAATCCTGTGTCCGAGGAAGATGGCGACGCTGACGCAGCCAGGGAAAAGCTCTACCAATGAGTACCCGGGCGAAAGCACCGAGTGGTCACCACGCTTGGCCAGAAGATCGTGGATGGATCCTATCCTAGCCTTCCCGCGACCAAGTGATCCCCGACGATGATGCCTCAACCGAGAAGATTGCACGAAGGCCGGTGCTATACCTCGTAGGGGTGGGGACCTATATCGCCAGGCGTAAACGGAGTTCTACTAAAGTGCATCACTTAGAAGAGGGGAGCAATCCGCTTCGATATCCATGGGGCGCAAAGGGAGCTATATGTCCCATTAACGCTAGTTGGAAAAGCTGCCGTCATGATTTTATTGGCTCATCGCCTCCGTGATGCTTGCGAGTCAGTGAGGACATGCGGCTTGTCGGCTTTTTTGCGTGCAGATTCACCAACCAAATTTAAGTTGCGAAACCATCCCGCCTTCTGGCCGCTTATGTCCGGGGCTGGATATCTTGGTCCGCTCTTCGGCCACAGGGGGCTTCACCCACCTCTTCGCCGCCATCGATAAGTTTACGGCGGGTCGAGGTCGAGGCGGCGCCGCTCATCACGGCCGCCACCGCCATCAAGTTTATGCGCGGATCTTCACCCGCCGAGTCGCTAATCGTGATCATCACGATAACGGAACCCAATTCACCAAAGGCGGCTTCCCGAGTTCTGCGGATGAAATGGGCACCAAGGTATGCTTTGCTTCGCGGGCCCATCCTATGAGCAATGGGCAAGGTAACGCGCCAACGACCGGTGTCAAGGGCCTTTAAGACAAGAGCATTTGATCGGCTCCACAAAGGCGCGCGCGGGACTAAGAACTCCCGGCCGCGGCCGGTGGGTCGCCCTGCACCACGCCCAACACGCCACGGCAAGACACCTTTTCTTCCCGTGTACGGGCAGAGGTCGTCCTCCCTTCCGAGCCGCCGCTTTTTCTCAAGGCCTCGGTGTTCAACGAAGAAGACTAAGAGGATCTCTGGCGCAGAAGATGTCAACCTTTTGGAGGAGGTGTGGATCGTGCCGCCTCCGCTACCGCCCGCTACAAAGAAGTCTCAGCGGTACCACGCCACCCGTCTCTCGAGAGGACACCGCAGAGGCGACCGGTCTTGCGCAGACCAGACGCGATGCCGAAGTTGCACAAACTGCCTCGGCGGGGAGGGCCCTCTTCAAGGTGGTTTCAGATTCTCGCCCGGCAACAAAGTTACAACGAGGACGGCGAAGAACTAACGAATTCCTATAACATAGAGTTGTTGTAAAATTCTATCCTTGAAGGAATTAGGCATTCGCCGTTGCCGCTTTGGTCACCTATGAGGTAAGACTCTCCTCTACCGGTGGGCTGCTTCCGCGGTTAGTGAAGTTGTTGCCTAGATGGCTTTCAATTTACTATTGTTGTCCCTTTCTATGCCCTTAGTGGCAAGTTCTTGCACGGTGTCGCTGGTTCCAGAGGTTTGCTAACTCTTGGCGATCCAGAAAGAGTCGCCTCGGTGCTCGTGGTCCAACAAGAACGGCGACTGTGAGGGCGGCTAGATGCGGTGCTCAAACGCTGCTCGTGACGCCGCAAGTTGGTTCTCGGCATCACTGGTTGTCACCGCGAGCATCGTTAGTCTAGTACTCCTCCCGAAGCCCGCCGCTTTGACGACAAAGACTGTGGTTCGATTTCCAAAATCGCAAGGACTTAGAAACCAAAAGGGGACCGGCTCACCCATGCGGGACCTATATCATTCGGGTTTTTTCTTGCATATGCCTACTCATTCTCGAGTAGTGCCTCAGAGCTCGGGCCGGTCGCCTGGGCCTTCTTCGTGGTCGCCCAAGCTTCTTCGTGGTCGCCAGAAGCTCGGGGGTCGCCTTACTTCTTCTGGTCGCCTAAGCTTTTTCGCGGGTCGCCAGGCCTCGCTGGTCGCCTGCCTTTTTCAGGTCGCCCAAGCTTCTTCGCGCCTGAAGCTCGGGGCGGGTCGCCCGATATTATGAGGAGCAAGATAAGTGCTTATACCGCATTTTCGACCATTTCTTCCACGCATGCGCTTAAGATGGGTCATTTTACGCTGATTGTCACAAGGGCCAAAATTAACGCCCTCATGATCCAAGGAAGTGTGCTAAAAGCGCTTAACGCCGCACACGCTATAACCGAGCGCGTTAGACGTGGTATCAAAGACGGCCAGACACCCCAAGTTGGCTTCTTCACATCACCGTCGCCATCACGAAAGTGCCGCCGGCCTAAATACACTTCCGAAACTTGTTGCCTTGCCACGCCACGCATAAAGACGCCAGCGGTCATCGTGGTCCGAAGTTTCGTAAAAGTTTGAACTAAGTGACAATCCTGCCAGAAACCAAACGCTAAGACCAAGTCAAGGTTTAGTGTTCTCGCCGCCTCGAGGTCAAAGCATTCGAGTCCCGCATGACTTGTGTGATCTTTACTTGTGTTTCCAAAGAACACGCACAATCATCCGGCGAACTCGTGGATGTTGCCCTAACCTAAGCTGCCTCGCCTTTCCAAATGGTTAAAAGGTCGGCCGCTTAACGGTTTAATCTAACAAACTTGATCACACAAATGAAAGAACATGCAAAATAGCACTAAACCCGTAAATATCCGACCGCTAAATACCACTTAAGTTTTTTACAGCAAGTAAACCAAGCAAAAGACGTAAAAGCAAAGTGAACCAAGGAGCATTTCCACCTCTTCACTCGTCGCCAATGTCGATATCGCCGCCACGCTGCCGCCTTCCACGGCCAATGGGTGGAGACATCCATGACCTACATTTCAACTTGCAAAGATCCCGGCCACGCGTTTCTGGCGGCCGAGACGCACTCGCCTCGCCGCGCCTGCCTCAATTCCACACCACGCTAAGGGATTAAGGGCATGGCCGCTGGCTGCCCAAAGAAAGCCTGTAGGTCGCGGTCATGATCGCGACCTCGACCTTCTCCGTGGAGCGAGCGGCTAGGGCTTCTGCAGCCCCCCTGAGCGCTGGCCCGGGTTGGTCGCGGGTGAATTGCGCTGAGTCCTCCAACTGCTGCTCAGGTCACACCAAAGGCTCCAGCACCTCTTCGGCGCTGAAGGCCTTTTGAGCATGACGGATGAAAGTTGCGCCGCAGACGGGGACTCCACCGAGGTCTTCAATACTGCCTCCGCTCAAGGCCGATCCCGGCTTTTTCGCCCGCTGTCGCATGGCGGCGGCTTTCTTGGCGCTTAATGCCTAATGTCAGCTTCATGGTCCGCTTTCACCCGCCTCACGTTAGCCAGCCATTTCACCGACGCCAATCGGGCGGGCAGACAAATTTCTGCGTTCGGCGGTCAAGCGGCAGGGCGGTGCCAGGCGCTGCAGGTAAGTCGCCGAGCCGGTGAAGTGCTCGATGGCGTTTCGGGGGCCATGGCGGCGTGGGGTGCGAGGCTCCTGAGGTGCCGGGCGCTAGATCACCCGCCCGGCCTCTCGGGCAGCGTCGGGCACCTCGGGCGAGGTGTCCGGCAGCTGGGGCCATGCTTCCGCCTTGAGGCTGTCTCCCTGAGGGCCGCCTTGGGTCCCTCCAGCGAGACCGGCCATTGGGAGTGTGAGGTCACCTTGTTGGTGGTGACCTGGCTCCCATGGCCGAAGAGTGGCGCCATGCCTGAGGCCGGGCCGAGGAGGAGGTATCGGAGCCGGCCGCGAGAGGCGCCGGCCACGAGGAGAAGACGCATGCAGGCGCCATGAGGCGGCCACGGCAATAAAGTCGAATCGGGCCATATTGCAGCCTGCGATGATCCGCCACGACAGGCTCAAGGCGCGGAGTTTGCCTGGCCCACGCTGGCCTCTTGGGATCCGCCCGGTGACCGGGCGAAGGATTGCTTGTTCGCGCCCGATCGCCGGAGGGAGCCGATCCCTAATCACCGTCATGGGCCGGCACCACGAGGGCCCCGTGGAGTCCATTGGCGGAGCAGCCCTCACGACCTTTAGGCGCCAAGGCGGCCCAGTTAAGGAAGGCCGGGCCGCCGAAAAGGGGTGCCGACGAACGGCCAGATCAAGACGGGCGAGCCATCCGCCTCGAGCCGCTTCCTCCAAGTTTCGCGACTGCAATGAACAAAAAGTAGTCACCGTGGGTAGGAGACTACAAAAAAGGAGTATGTGCGCAAGAAAAGTTAAAGAAAGACGAAGACTCACGCCCGAGCCACGGCGCTGGTTGCTACCGTTGCCGCTCAGATATCGCTATGCATGGACGCGGTGGCGAAGAGGGCCGATCCTCCGAGCCACGGTCCCTGCTACCAAATTTCACTAATCCGCTTCCCGCAATCGGAGGACGCGGTAGCCATTGCGCTGGAGTTCCGCTGCCTCGACCGGGAATTTGGGCCCTCGATGGTTCTCCGAGCCTCATGGGCACGCTTCATATGCTAACGCCATTGCTATCCTGATGTACAGCCATTCGCCGCGCATGCCTTCCAGCTTGGATCGGGTTGAAGGCGATGTAGCGGAGGCTATCCTGCCCCGGCAAGCGAAGTAGCAACTCCCACTATCTCGCTGTTTCATGAGGCGCGCAGAGAAAGAAATAGCGAAGAGTGGAAGATTCGCATCACCCCTATGAACATTTCACAGAGGTGTGCTAAAATGGAAAGGAAGATAATGGAGTTGGGGGTGAGGTGAAGATGGTGGATCTCAGAGAAGTGAAGGACGTGAGGAAGAACTCAGAAATGGCGGAACCAGCCCGCCATCATGGCCTGTATGGAGAAGGATTTCGCCAAGAAGGCACTGTGCGCGGCCGGGTCCCCGTCCCGAGCTAAGGTGCCTCCGGCCAGATGGTTATTCTACCCACCGCGGGAGTCCGCAGGAGGCCGGGAATGTAGGTGCCATAAGGAAGACGAGGACTTTTTGAGCAAGCAGATTGAAGAAGTGGTTGGGGTGCACGAGGAAGAAGAAGGCGAAACTGCTTTGATACAGATGAACCTATCTATATATGCTCTCGCACCGACGGTTCACTTAAGGAGACAAGATCGCATCGCCTGTCCCAAAAATCGCAGACACGCTGAGGGGAATCGAGGCGGTCAGACTTCACGAGTGGTGGCTCCACCCAAGAGCACGCTAAGCATTTAATGAAGGTTCTAAAGCAAGCTTGCACGCCGCTTCCGTATGGGCCCGGCTATGTCAACAGATCATACCGGGTACCTTCGCAGACAAAAGCAACAACACGGCGGCCAACATGTCAGTCTACGCGCCCGGTGAGCGTGGTGGGCGAACGCTCGCCGCCGCATGGAGGTCCACATGGCACCGGCGAGCAGCGTGGGCGAGACGCTCGCCGCTTCGGCGAAGCGGTTCACGGCACCGGCGAAAGTGGGCGAGACGCCGCCGCCGCGGCGGCAGCCCACGGGGCACACGGAGAGCGGTGGGCGAGACGCCTTACCGCCTGCGGTAGTCCACGGGCACACGGCGAAAGGCAAGGCGACGCCGGTTGCCCAAGCCGCGGCGGCAGCCCACGTGGCACCCGGCGAAGGTGGGCGAAAGCACGCCTCGCCGCCTTGCAGTACCACGGGCACCGGCGAAAGCGTGGGCGAGAACGCTTTGCCGCCGGGCGGGCGGTCCACGTGGCACCCGGTGAGCGTGGGCGAGATCGCTTCGCCGTCAAGCGGGCGTTTCCACTTGGCACCGGCGAAAGGTGGGCGAGACCGCTTCGCCGCCGGCCGGCAACCCACGGGCACACGGCGAAAGTGGGCGAGACGCTCGCCTGCTCAACGGCAATCCACATGGCACACGGCGGTGGGGCGAGGACGCCGGCCGCCGGGCGGGCACCACGGGCACACGGCGCAGCAGTGGCGAGACGCCTCGCCGCTTCGCCGCAGGCAAAAGGTGATGCGAGTGGCTTCACCTCGGCTCCTTCCCGTCTGCATCGCTTCGAGCACAGACAGACGGGTGTCGACTGGCTACCGCGAGATTTCGCCATAAGCCCATTCCTCCGACGCTTCTCACCAACCCGCCAAGAAGGGGTCACATCCCGGACCCATGGGTTACGCGGCCGCATTTAATGAGGCCGAGGAACGGACAGACAGAAGGCGATAAATGTGTAAGGATCAAGATGATGACCCCTTTACCTACTCCCTGCTAGCTCTGCCTATATAAGGGCCCCTGCATGGGGGAAGGGGTCAAGGTTGAAGAAAACAAGCAAGAGTATCGCAAGAGAGCCTAGGAGGAACTTGTAATCCCCAAGCTTTGTAATCGTGCCGATTTCCAAACACTCTAAAAACAATCTAGCAGAAGTAAGGCTATTACCCGAGGCAAAGGGGCCCAACTCTGGTAAAATCTTCGTCATCCATAGTTCATAGACGCCGAATCCTTCACAGAGGAGTCCCTAGGTTTTCACCCTCTAGGTTTAGCCACCAAGACGCCTCCTTCGAACTAAACCCGGCTCATCCTCCGGCCTGCAGTGGAATACGCCGACAACAGTAGAACTGTAAATCACCACCATGATCGAGTCCTTGAGGTCAAGACGGGTACTCAGACGGGCGTTGGGGCCTCAGCGAAAGTACAAAGCACCGCAAGTAGAGCGAGAGTCACGGCAAAAACAAAGAATAGAAATGGAAGAAAAGGTGGTCAGGGAACGACGCCACGAAGGCCTCGCAAAGATGGGCGAAAATGGTCGGATCAAGATGGAGTTGGTTCGATACGTGATCTCGACTCGCAATACACGAGTACGGATTACACGAACTCACTCTCGGGCATTCGAAGCCCGTTGACGATGTATAGCTCACACGAGACTATCTCATCGTCGTGCGGCGCCAGAGCCGATTCACCTTCAGGGACCCGTCAGGAGTACGGATCAAGGTAGCCAAAATCCTGGAGCACCCGAAGCCTCTCTGAGGTGGTCTTGCTTGCGCCGAACTTCGCCATGAGAAGAATTGTAGTAGGGGGGCGCTGGCGCAAGACGAAGAAGTTTGGGAGCAGGGGTGCCTTTCTGGGTTCAAAGGGTGAGCTACGGGGGAAGAAAAGCCTGCAAAAATTGTTCCCACTGCATTTATGGGCGGAGGAGCTAAGCGGCCGGCTAGCGGCGCATTAGGCGCCGTTTTCAAAATCGCCCTATAGTGGCGCTGTTTCCAAAACTGCCGAGTCATACCCGCAAAGCTTCGTTGAGAAGGAACCGTCGTGGCTTCCCGCCTTCGCTTTCTCAAGGCGCTTGCTCGGTTGATCCTTGGGCAACACGCCGCCGAACAAAGGTTGCTTGATGTCTGCGCCGTTACCGCAGAAGACTTTCGTCCCGAGCAAAGGTTGCTTAGATGTCGCTGCAGCTTTTTTTCGCCGCAAGACCTCCGCCTCGCAAGGTTTCGATGTCGTGCAGTAGTTTTTTTCACAAGCAAGTTTTCCATCCCCGAGCAAAGTTGCTCAATATTGCGGTAGTCTTTCGCCGCAGATTCCCGCCTTCGAGCGGGATCCTGGAGTCTTCAGAGATTCACCGCAAGGCTCCAATCCTTTGACAAACGATGGAGGCTTAAGGCGAGTCCTCACGAGGCACCTCCCCTTTAGCCTCGGGGCTAGCTGTCGGATTGAGATTCACACAAGCGACCATCGAGCTCCTGGTCTCCGAGCATGCCCTTGCTCGGGACGCTGCCCCGGCATCCGACCTCCGCCACTCGCAGACCTTCGCCGAGCCCCCCAAAGAATCCTCGCCGAGGTCCGCGGCCGGACGACGCGGGTCTCGCCAAGATACCTCGGTTTGCCCAAAAGCCGCACGGTTTATGGCGAAGACGTGGCATTAATCGCATGCCGCCTCGGGGTCTCGCGCAGACCGCAATCTACGCCACTCGCACGCACGCCGGTGGTGCGTGCGGGTGGCGCGCAACAAATTTCTACACACGCCTAGCACAAGAACGCCGTAATAACTACTTTGTCGCTCAGAATCCCCTATAAATACCTCCTCCCGCCGAAGGGTCGGGGTTTGCATCCATCTACTTTTCACACATGTACGAGAGCATAGCACGCTGTAAACCACCTTCACATATCGCTCAATCATCGGACGAGGGTTGTTATCTCCTTAGCGAGAGGCTCGAACCAGCAAAAAACGATCTCCCCGCTGCCAGATTGTCTTGTCGCTTTGTGTTTTGTAGCTCAGAGACCTGAAGCTATACTTCTCATGAAAGGGCCTTAGGTTGATCCTCATTCAACAAGTAAGCTCAAGGGGGACCTGCCCCTAATTGTCGATAATACTTTTCGAAACAAATCTACGCATGATTTTCATTATATAATTTAAATATTTAAAAGGTATGGACAATCAAAGTTTCGAATGATTGCACCTATTTCCGAAACAACAACTCTATTTGTAGCTGGAGGGAGTACATTATATCCATCGCATTGCAAATAGCAGAATTTTAGGGAGATTGGCGTCACTAACACTCTTTAAAATTCGTGATTCATTTTATGACACTCTGACCCATTGTCATACACTCAGATGGACCCGCGTATCATAGACACATCGCTAAAAGCCAACGAATTGGGTGTCACTAGACTAATTTTTCCCAGAATTTTGGGTATCTTCAAACTGATCATATGGTTTGGACTCCACTCCCGAGTCCCGATCCATTTCGATACTAATAGCTGCTAATGGATTATATTTGATATTTTAGTAACATTTAAAAAATCAGCCCATCCCAAGCCACCGATAGTTGAAAAGGGTGTTTTGTTTAAGTAAGGTTAGACTTTCTTGCCAAGATTTGTTTGGCGTGATAAGCATGGTTCTTTTTTAAAAAAAGTTAAGATTCCATATATTTTTAAAATATTGTTTAGAGCTATTTTTTAGCTTTCTGAGCTGAAAAGCGGTTGTAACTTTTTATAAGAGACAATTTAATAAATAGTTAATTTTTCTCAGCAATAAGTTGTAAAAATAGGTTCAGTCTAACTTTTAACTTTTGGCTTTTGTTAGTGTTGGAGATAACTCAATATCTCTAACTGCCATATCTATTGGTTCTATCCATAGTTTGTTAGGAGTCAAATCTTCTATGACTAGGACTCTTTAGCTATATAAGTCAATCCCTTGTACTTGTAATTTTGAAGCGATATAGTACATTGTTTCCTATAGTTTTTTTCTGCAAAGGTTTTTCCATGTTAAATCTTTGTCTCCAGTTCTATGCCGTACATCTACCAGGCGGCACCCGCACGGTTGTTCCCGATCTACATCGCCGCCAGCCTTCATCACGCGATGCGAAATGCTTCGGCCACTACGATCCGTCGCTTTCGCCGGCTTTTACGCCAACTCGCTCCATCACGGATTTCACGCTAGCCCGCTTGGCCGCTCGGTCCGCCGCAATGTCGCGCGCCATCTTTGTCATGCCTACCTCCACGCTGGTCAGAGCCACTGCCTCTCAAGGCCAAGGCCATTTTTCAGTTGCTGGCGCCGGCCGGATTCTCCGCCGACTAGCCCGGTGACCACTCCATTCGCGCGGACTTCACGCCGACTGCCACTAACCACTTCTTCGCGGCGCAACAACCACGCCACGCACGCGATCACGCACGCCGGGAGATCGCCGCCCATCTCGCCGCTTCCGTTATTTCGGCGCTCCGGCCACCCAATACCGCTTCAGCTGTTTTGACTCATGCACGCCAGTGGTTTGTATATTTTGACCGACCTTCCGTCGCGCCCGGCCAGATTGGTCGGCCCGCTTCACCGCGCTTCAAGCGCTTAGACACCATCGCCGGCCACCTTCACCTCGCTTCGGCCACCCACCAGGCTACCAGGAGCTCCTCACCAATCGCCACGCTACCGCTCTTGTCTTGTACTCAGACCGGGTACCTTTCCACCGCGAATCAGCCACCCAACTAGAGGCTCGCCCAAATGGCGGCTCAAGGCAAGGCAGGGCAATCATGCCCCGCCGCCAGTGGAAGCTCACCGCGGGAAGCCCACGGGCGGTCGGGCAAGAAAGCAGTGGGCGATCATGTCCCGCACACTCGCTGCCGGCCTCGTGGCGGCCTAGCAAGCGGCCCCTCGTCGTGCCACGAAGGCAACCAAAAGAATGAGGAGAAGGCTTCGTCTCGAAGTCTCCTTCCTCTGACATGCTGCGTCAGGGCCATTAATTGCAAAAAATTCCGCTATCGACACGACGACGGCCCATCCCTTTGACACCTCACACCAAACCTGGCACAGAACGCCAGATCCCAAGGACGGACGGTTAATGCAGCGGCATTAAATGGAGTCACAACGACATTAAATGGAGCTTGAAGGACAAGGCTACAGCAATGGGTGTAATAATTGAGCCGTGGCCGGTGTGATAAGGCCACGTTGATGGGTGTAATTAATGAGTCGAGATCAAGATGATGACACCTTCCTACTCCGCCTTGAGCCGCCTCTCTCTATATAAGGGAGCTCTGCATGAAGAAGGATCCGAACCGAGGGCTCATCCGAATCCAAGGTTGAGAAAACGTAGCTAAAAAGAGAAGAACAGATACCATTGTAACCACCGAGGTTTATCAACAAAGATCTAGCAGACGAGGGCTATTACCTGCATGCAGGGGCCCGAACTCGGGTATATTGTTGTGTTCATTGATCCGTTGATCCCCTAATCTCCCGCGAGAGTCATTAGGGTTTCACCACGAAGACGCCTCTCACCAACCCTTACCTCCATCCTAGAAGACGCCTGCTGATTTGGTTCACAAAGCGAAATACGCCGACAGCCTGTGGAAATCAATCCGCGAAGAAGAAGGCATTATCGCTAGAACTCCAAGGAAGTCTCGCCGAGCCGAGTGGATTCCACCATCCCCTACGCCGACAGCCGCTTTGCCTCTCTGGCCTTCTCACCGAGCTTGTGCTCGAGAAGTAGATTGTTTGTTCTTCTTGGTCTCTTCGACGAACCGAAGGAACACTCGACTTCAAGATGCCCATTAATGCCACCGAACTCCAAACGAATCTCAATTTCGGTTTTTTAGTCCCATTAGCTTGGCTTCATATTAGAGCAGTTTTGGATCTTTGGTCTTCTTAGATCACCTTCAGGCTCTGTTTGAAAGCATAGTTTTTCAAAACTATGGTTTTGATATACTATGGTTTGCAATTGTTTTGTTATGAATACCATGGTTTTACCAAACCCTTTTGAAACCATGGTATTCCTTGGAATTACCAACTGTTTGGATGCAACATTATAAACCATGGTATTTGAGTGAAAATATGCAAGAAGCTAGCCAAAACCATGAAAACTTTGGGTTGGAGTGGAGTTTCAAATACTCCAAAAATACCATGGTATCTACCAAATCATAGTTTTTAATACAGAGTTTTTGGCATGGTAACCAAACACCTTATGGTATAAAATACTATGGTATTGTCTAGAAACTATGAAAATACATTGCTTCCAAACAGGGCCTCAGTGTTTTGGCTCAAGCTCCAAAAGTTCAGATCAGCTTCCAGTTGGCTTCTCCGGTTTCTTCAACTTATTTATCATGGCCATAATGCTTATTCGTGAGGATTTCAGGCTGTTATATTTATTATTAGTGGGATATTATGCACAAATTCAGTTCAGACCATTATATCTATTATTTTGTGCTCATATAATTTGCAGTATTCATGAGGGATTTATCATCGGCAATTGGTTTGATGTTTCATCGTCTTCTTTGGAGACTTTGGTGAAAAAAAATATCAGTTGAAGACAACTGATTTTGGTGTTTCATCACCGTTTATTTGAATTTAGTGTTCTATCACCATTGTCTTGGTGTTTATTCACCGTTTAGATACGTTGACCATTATAGAGGTTTTGGCAACGTTCATTTGGAATCTGATGACACCCTGATGGCTGCATTATACTCTTCGGAGTTTTTTTCTAGTGAAGGTTTTGCTCCAATGTCAGTTTGAGATGAAGGTTTGAAGTGCAAGAAGGAGTTGTTTTTGCGTGGATACTACAATGCTATTTTTTGTTGTCTTTGCTTGATATGAGGGGCCTACTACAATTTATACTCTATTGATGGCACGGCAGTTTTTCTTCATCTTGACATTTTTGGAGGAGCAGCCAACCGTCTTATAGATTTTCAGTTGGCAATTTGTTGAATTTTATGCTCCACGTGGAGCATGCCAAAAGTCCATCTTATGTGTTCTTATATCTACCCAAAGACCACAAGTGATGTCTTGGTTTATGCCATATGATGATTGAGTGTTTGTTTCTGTATGTCAATTGCATAGTCTCGTGATTTCATCGGGTTATGAATCATTGAAGACCCAGATTCTTCGCCTCGCTTCATTATATCTCTGTTGGATCGACTGCTCCAGCTTTTCTCTCGACCCATCGGTGGCTTGCTCAATCTCGCTTCATCAGAAGCATTTGGACAAGACTGTTCCAGTCTTTTATACCCTTGGTGGTTTTTGCACTACAAGTGTTTGGCTTGACTATTCCAGTCTTCCTCATTCAGTAGTCCTTTAGATTTTTAACGCACTTGCATTCTTCGTGCTTAATTACCTTTCAGGGTTTTCCGGAAACAACTTTATTATAGATTTTGAGTTAAGGGGAGGTTTGTTGGAGATAACTCAATATCTCTAACTGCCATATCTATTGGTTCTATGCATAGTTTGTTAGGAGTCAAATCTTCCACGACTAGGACTCTTTGGCTATATAAGCCAACCCTTTGTACTTGTAATTTTGAAGTGATATAGTACATTGTTTCCGTGGTTTTTTCCGCAGGTTTTTCCACGTTAAATCTTTGTCTCCCTGCTTTATGCCGTATCCGTCTCTCAATGCTTAGTTAGTTATACATGACTTTTGACTTATATCAAAAGCCGCTTAGAAGTCGAGTTGTTTGGAGGAGCTTACTGACTTGTTGAAGCTGGTTTTAAGCCCCAAACAGAGCCAAAGTATTGTGGCATAATGTAGCAAGGTTGTGGGCCAAAGTATTCTATGGGGTGATGCGTGATTTAATTTGAAAGTCAGTTTTCTTGAGTCAGATTCTATATCTACCTTGCGGAAGACATAGCAATAATTTTTATTGTCCTAGATAACAAATTCTTTTGATACATGTTTAATTCTAATGACAGTTTAATAATGGCATTTTTGACAGCACATTGATGAGATGTGGATTCCATGTATGCCCTGACTATTCAAAAGTTGTTCTTCTATTTATGTCAATTTCTCCCCTATGCTTTGATGTTGTGTTAGTCTCGGATGATAGTACAATTGTTAGATTGCTCATCAATTGCTATCTAAGGAATTTCTTCGAATGGAATGAAACAAATGAAACAACCGTAAATTTTATTAAGCAAAAGAATGTCATTAACATAGATTTAAAACTTATTTAAATAAATAAATAAATAATCAACATTGATTAATCGTGCTTATTGAATAATTACATTCGGTTTCAATCAAATGAACTTTAATATATTGAAAACTTAAATTGTAATTACCTGGTGGAAGTCAAGAGTTGAGAGTCAAAAGCCGTGAAAATGATGGAAGTGAATGGATATATTTATATGAGGTAAACCTAGTGGCATTGGTGGCCGAGTAATTTCTTCAAAGTTTCAGTGACAGTTAATGTGAAGGGTGTCACATTCACATGTTTTAAGGCGTAATAAATGAAGTAGTTACCAAAAAATAGCGGTAAAAATATTGTGAAAATCATGGTCAAGCCGATAAAGAAGATTTTTGAAAGATAACATATTATATCTCAAAAATAGGGACATATGTTAGCATCAAAATTTAGCAAGGTATAACTGATTTGTCAGGCTAAAGATAAAATTAGATATTTCTAACTGATATCAGTTTGAAAAGGGAAAGGTTGAGTTAAATTTAGAATTACAGCTAATATTGATTTAAAGAAGAAGATTTACCTGCATGAAGTAAAGACCGATACGGATCCTAATCGACAACGTATAGAGGATAGACACGATCGGCCTACGTGCTGTAAAAAGGATCACGATCGACCACTAGACCGGCTACTCCGCTTGCTGCACGTACGGGTAATGTGCTCATGTACGACAGCCAAATGCTCGTTCATGCTTGCTAGCTGCTATCTATCACTATCTATTTCGACCTTGAATTTTATGCTTTCGACGTCTTTCCGATTATACAATTGCATGTCATGAATCAAGAGTTCAAGACTACAGCACTTTGCCTTTGCGAAGTGGACAGCAACTAGGGTCTCTGTAATGTTTTATTTCTTCTGGGCCCTTTCTGTAAACTGCCCAATAGTTGTACCAAACTCTTGTGCTATTAATCCAGACCTTCAAAAAAGATGATGGAAAAACTAAATAGACGCACATTTGTGGTAGATCTCGTGTTCATGCCATGTAAGCTCGAGCTTAAACTAAGTATTTCATTCCATGTGTACTAAGCACCATGTTTCGTACGGATATTTGCAGTTTTTTTTTTCTTCTTTCAGATCAATCACTTGCAAATTCTTTCGGTGGTAGCGCAAAAGTTTGTTGCAATTTGTGGGAAGCTAGCACGTACCAGTCCAGACTCCAGAGTCTCGAGACTCAAACCAGGCCAGTCTTGGGCCAGGGCCTGAAATTTTCTGCTTGAGCCCACTTGGACCAGATTAACCCGTGAGCAAACCGACCAATAAGATGGCGTGCATGTGATGCAACAAAGCCCTAGCCCAAGACGGAAGCAAGAAACCATGGAAAAGAAAAAGAAAAAAAGAGTAGTCCAAACGATATAAATTGATAATCTTAAAGCAAAATATATCTCACAGATATAGTTTTCACAGATATATCATACACATCAACTAACAAAAGTTACGAAAAATTCAAAAAATTATAGATGTATCATAGATTACTCTACCTATGTATAAAATTGTAGATTCAAATTCATTATATATCAGTAGTTATAAAAAAGAGAAAATTCTGATAAGTTAAAGAGTTTAAACTTGTCAGAATTTTCTCTTTTTTGTAACTCTCGATATATAATGAATTTGATTTTGAAACTTCATACATAGGTAGAGCAATCTATGAAGTACATCTACAATTTTTTCAGAATTTTTCAGAACTTTTTTAGTTGGTGTGCACATGCGCGGTACACGGAAACTCCGTAGCAGAGGATATATTGCCAATCTTAAATAATTATGTTCATTCTTCGATTTATACTTTAATATTTATGAAACTTTCAAGAAAGCACCGAAGTACCATAGGCCTGTTTGAGGGAGTCAGATTTTCAAAAACTACTTTTTAGTCTTTTTTGATGAAAGTATTTAGAGCTTTTATAAAATACCATTTGATAAATAACTAATTTCTGTTGAATAAGCTACAAAAACAGATATAATGTTTTCAACTTTTTACTAGTCATATATGACTTCTAGTTTATATCACAAGCTGCTTAAAAGCTAAGCTGTCTGGGATTTATTGGTTTTTCGAAAGCTAAAATTGGCTTAAAGTTAGGAATGAAAACGGATCAGATATTTTCTGATCGATTCAGACAATTTTTGGATACGAATTTTATTGGATCGGATATTTATCGGATAATATCGATCAAAAATTAATATGGATTTTTCGATTGAATATAGATACGAATTCGATAGCTCACTATCCATCGAATCTGTATACGGAACTGGATAATCCGGATATTTATAGGCCAAATTATTCGAATATGCACGCAGATTGGATCAAGACTACTCTTTTGGTCCAAAAAACATTTCTAAATTTCAAAATCACTTTCTAATTTAATTAATTCACAAATCAAATTTTAATTATTAAAATTGGTAAATCAACTCTAAAAATTATGAGATTTTTTTTGGAGAACTTCCTAACACAATCTACTATTTAAAAATTATTATCAAGATTCCATTTGCTCTTAATTTTTCTCAAAATTTAAACACTACTATCCTTAATAGGAAAATATTTTAAATAATAGATAAAATTGCATAAAAACTCATAAATACATAATTTATTATTTTAAATATAATTCAACAAAGAATAAAAATCTTGAGTCATTATGTGTTCTTCATGAATGTTTGAAGCAAATAAGCTAGTTATTTTTTTTTTGTTTTGTGTGTACAATTTAAAGAACTTTCATGTTCCGATAAAGCATTTATGACTATATTTGTTTTGATCCATATTCTTTATATATGTATTTAATATTATTTATATTTATATTTTAATTATCCAAATTCATATCCATATTTTTTTTAAAAAAAACTATTATCTACATCCGTTTTTATCTCTGCTTAAAGCACCCCCCCGGCCAAAATTGGTCGCCTTGACTTGCTTCCTCGGGTTCCGCTGCCTAGACGACGTGCTGTTGCCTCGCCGCCCAGCCCGGAGCGAAGCGCCGAGCGGCTGCTGATCTCGCCACGTCGCCTCTGCGGCCTCTGCCAAATCAGGCGGCTATGGCCGGGGAGGAGGCGCCGCCGGGGGCCCTTAACCTGGCCGAGTACGCTCCCGCCGGCGCGCGCACCGTCGACTGCTTCAGGCGCATCCGCAAGATTGGCGAGGGCACCTACGGGTAAGCAAGCCGCAGAGAAACCCCCCTCCCCTTGATCTGTCTGCCGCATTCTAGCCTATTCGTTGCGAATTGTTAGCCTTCGCGTTGCAATTGAGCCGTGAGGTAGTGTAGCGGTGTGGCCGTGAGATCTTACGGGCTATCAACTCGGTGCACGATTTGTCAATTCTTGCCTACTAGTTCGCTTTTTATGGGAGGCACTGTGCTCTAGTTGCTTCTTCCTAGATGTAGCGATCCATTTCAGCTTATTCATTTGTTTAGGTGGTGTAGCACAGTAGGCATTTTAATAAGGACGGACTTGCACACTCCTTAGTCATTTGGCATATATGTTGATCAATGGACTTCTTATTCACCACAGCCATGAAAATTGAAAAGTTGCATATATCCACTGCTGCTAGCTAGCTGCTCTTTTTATTGTGACGAAAGAAACAACAAATATCTTAACGTTTGGTATCAAAATTCAATGTATTTTTTTACCAAAAACCTCACCTATTCATGCAAATCAACTTTTGGCAGCTAAATAACCTTGCATCTTTTAGACAAATGCTGTTTTCTGCACGATAATTTTCCCAACCTAGGCCTTTGCCTGTACAATCCAGGTTTCCTAAATCCATGTCTCAGTATGCTGGAGCACGTTAGGTGCAGATAATGAATATTGTTAAGTACGTTTTACAGAAGAACCCCTATTCAGCCAATGCTTGCGAGAGTAAATTTTGATGCAGACATTGGAATTCTATATTGTTAGGTCCATGGCTTTGCAATTCCTTTCTAGGGAAGAAAGAACCTTATATGGCTTTTGGAGTGTACCAAAAAAAAATGAGGTTCCACTTGATTGGGCACCAGTCTAGATTATGCATCATGTGTATGATTTATTTTCTGTCTCTCTACTTGGTTGTTTATCTTTGTTTTGTGAGGATCGCAGTTGAATGTGCTCCTTTTTGGCCAAAATAAAAAAATATTTATTCAAGCGCAAGTTTTTTTAGTAATATCACAATAGTTCTTTCAATATTTGTCTTGCATCCACTGTACTCTTGAAATACCTCAGTTCACTGAACAAGAAATAAGTTCAAGCATTCATACTGAATTCTAAAGTAGTTGCAAGATATTGTTAATGTTTAAGTGCAAACTCTCATTGTAGTCACAGCCTGCAATGCTGCAACATTCTTTTCCTTTTTTTTTCACTCGTGTAAAGCCCTCTTTATGAAAAGGAGTGGTAATATTGTTGGTAGAGCAATAGAAACTGTGAACTTCCTATTTTTTTCTGCATTTAAACAAATCCAAATGCTTAAATTGCAAATTGTGAGTTGCATTACATCATAAAGTGGATGCAGATGCAAAATTTTTAGAGTAAAGTTTGTGAACATGGCATTCTTTCAGAATAAGTATAGGAATTTGTTTGCACTATCATCTATATTTCCTTCTGAGCACTTGCTCTCATCTCACCAAATCAGGTGGCAAGTAATGGGCTTCTAACGTGTTTAGTTCTTCAAAGTCTAAAGTAAATGCTATGCAGTTTGCAGTCTCTATATTCTCTCTTGTCCTTAGTATCAATCCATTATAAGAAAATGGAATGCAGGGGGTATCACTTTATTATAGACTTTCCATTTTCATCATCAAACTCCAATCTGGCAATACATTTTACTGCTGCATTAATTTGTTTTCTGTTCTAAGTGCCTAAGTGGTTGTTATTGTGCCTTTTCCTACAAATCTCAGTGAGGTATTTGAAGCTATGGATATAATAACTGGGGAAAGAGCAGCACTTAAGAAAATCAAGCTAGATGATGGCAAAGAAGGGGTAAGCTTTACGATCTCAACAATGCTATTGTTACTCTTTTATGTTGAGCAAACACATTCTTTGATGGACATTGTATACACCCCTCTGAACTGTTCAGTACCTCTGTAGTTTCCACGCCAAATCTTGCGTGAGATTAAACTATTAAAAAAGCTGGATCATGAGAACATCATCAGATTGAAAGAGATTGTAGTATCTCCTGGTAACAATGTTCATCTAGTCATTTCTAGATATCCAAGAGTACCAAAACTGCACATTTCAATCATGTTTAAATATTTCCAGGTTCTGCAAATGGAACAGGAGGATCAGGTTTGTTGGCTTATGTTTGTTGCTTATAATCTTCATTGTTGTATGCGTGCTGATATATTTTATTGTCTTTTAATTAATTTTTTCTCATGCTGTTGTCTTGTATATAGGAATCCTTAATTAACATATGCTAAACATATGCAGATGATCATATGTACAGGGAGATATCTACATGGTTTTTGAATACATGGACCATGATTTGAAGAAAGTCTTGCACCATAGTACCCCATCCCAAGTCAAGGTACTCTAATATGCTTACTGAAGAATATGAGTCTACAGTTTCTCTGTACGAAGTCCTATCAACTTGCTATAATAATTAAGATCGAAATGTAAGCTTACCAAAGAAAGAAGCTCCTCCCCAGCAATTTCTCTTAGGTCCTGTTTGGCAGAGCTCCAGATTCTAACTCTACCTTAAATTTAGAGCTTGTAGGCTAAAATAAAGTGAATTAAGTTTATATTTTTTGTCTAAAATGTAAACAAGATAACCACCTAAACACTCTTAATGTACCCACAGCTCCATAAATTTCTGAAGCTAGAAATACCTTACTCCACCAACTCCACGGATTTTGGTAGAGCTGGAGCTGTGCTAAACACCCCCTTATATTCCAACTTTGTGGAAGGATGACCTATTCAGTTTTGTCTAATTTCGATTATTTAGTTTTATATGGAGCAGCTGCTAAAAGGATTGCACTACTGCCATGTCAACAATGTACTACATCGTGATATCAAAGGTTTCTTCCATTTGGATTTAACTTCAACTTTCACCTCTTTGTCAATTTTTATTATGCCCTCAGAATTTCTTGTTTATGGAACCATTTGTAGGGGCTAATCTTCTAATAAGTGGTGGTAATCTGTTAAAAATTGCCGATTTTGGCCTTGCAAGGCCATTTACTAGAGATGGAAGCTTCACAAATCATGTTATTACTTTATGGTACCGGTAAGTGGAATAAAGAATCAAGTAAAATACTCATTATATATTCTCTTGCACAACCTCCTTACAGACTTATATCATTGTATTTTTCTTATCTCCATGTGCTGATGTGGGCATCACTACAACTTGCTCAATTCTACATATTGCTCATAGACCCCCAGAGTTGCTTCTCGGTGCCACAAACTATGCTGAAGCTGTGGATATTTGGTCTGTGGGTTGCATATTTGCAGAATTTTTACTAAGGAAACCATTATTCCCGGGCAGAACCGAGGTACGATGTCCATTCCTCTTCTTTTGCTTGCTTTCCTGTTGCTCGATTGCATCTGAACTTTAAACATGACAACATGTTTTACTTTCATGTACAAACTTAACCTTTTGTTCCTATGTATATGTTGTCTTTACTGTAATGATGTCTACCTGTCCAACTTCATTCTGTCATGCTATTTCTTACTGTTCTCCATTTCAAAAGCTGTGGAGTATTTATTGTAGTTGAATGTGCAGATAATTAGACAGATATATGAAAGTTGGATACATTTCTTTGGACCATCTAAATTAGATTCTTTTCTTTGGACCAACGTTATTCAACACATGTGGTATTGATAAATTAGATACTTTTCTTTGGAATATCTTTTACTTGTAAGTTCTATCTTAAATTTATGTCAATTAACTGTTGTATTTTTGTTTCCATCACCCCCAGTGATTCCCATTTTTGTTAATTCCTCCTAATGGAATGACATGTCACTAACATTGCTTTTCATTCTTTTGAATAGACTCCTTGGTTCCTATAAGGCTATAACATTTCCTCCGCGCCTTAGCACTAAACATGTCAACATGTTTGTTGATAATTTGTCCTTGGATATGGCTTTATTACTTCCTGAAAATATTTAGGCAAATTGGCTCTAGGACATCGCAAAAGTCTGATGTTTGCTGAAGGGCACCAAAAAATCGATAATTCATTGATGGACACTACAAAATTATGGTAATTTGCTAGAACACACCAGGTCTATTAAAATAACACTATTTTGAAATATAGGAGAGACAAGGGACATGGGAAGTCCTATTTGTTGAACAATTTTTAAAACAAAGTTTGCTACGTTAAAGTATCGATGGTCAAATTATCAAGTCTGGACTATGTTACTCGAATACTTCAGAAAACTGGCATATCGGTATCGGATATGTATCCTACCCAGATCGTGAATTCCCTATTTTTCAAAAAAATAAAATAATTCTCGATACTTGCCTAATACTTTCCCAATACCTCTCAACCATAATACCTCTACCAACTCAAAAGGAAATGCTGGAATCATTTATCTTATCCCGCAGTCCCTCCTCGCTCCCTACACCATCGCCCTTGCCCCTCTCTTCCCCCAGGCTCCCATGCCAACATTCCTCTCCTCTCAGAGACGGTGGCATGCATTCCTCTCGCCGACGTGGCGGCGCCACTGATCCTCACGCACGGTGAGTCCTCTCACTAGTACTCTTTTCCCTCTTGATTATAGTAGTGTGGTATACTCCCAAAGAACCAGTGGCAACCTGAAGTAATGAGGGTAGCAGCAGCTAGGAGGCAAGACATATAGCTGGGGTGGCGTGAATAGAAGCGCACAATTGTGGAGATATTTGGAGCAGCAATAGACTAGATCCCTAAAGCCGCTTGCTATGGGCTGCTGGGCTTTCGAGATGATCTAGCTCATTTGCTTCTTCGTTTCCTTTGTTATGATCTCTCTTATGTCTATTTTGTGTATGATATACCATTTCTCATATATGTTTCTCTATTATTTTATTTTTATTATATACCTGCACACATATGGTCAGACGGTGTTTTTGGGGAAATGGCGTATCGCGGTATCACGTATTCGTATCAGTATCGGTGTATCCAGGCATCCTAGAGTCTGGACTCTGGATGGCCAAAGTTTTTAAGATTTATTTGGCAATGGAACTTTTCACGCCCCCCCTTATGTGTCCTAAAGTTGTAAAATAATCATATTGTAATAGGTGCAGTATGTTCTGCCAAATGGCCATGATTTTGTAGTGTCCAGCAGCAAATTATCAATTTCCCAGTGCCCTATTGCAAATGCCACAATTTTGCAGTGTCCTAGAGCCAATTTTGTCAAATATTTACCATGCTCAAATAGTCCATTTTTTTTTCCACATAAAACATTGACAGAAACTTGTATGTTATTTTAGCAAGAGCAGCTATCAAAAATATTCGAACTCTGTGGATTTCCAAATGAAGAAAACTGGCCAGGAGTATCAAAGCTACCATTATACAAGACTATCCATCCTGCAACACCAACCAAACGACTCCTGAGAGAGATATTTCAGAGGTAATCCAACTGCTATCACTTATCACCCGTGTATTGGCAGTAGTTACTATTTTCCTATTAAGATTGAATATAATGTGGCAAAAAAATACTTCCCTTTCCAGCTTTGACAGTAGTGCGGTGGAATTAATTGATCGCATGCTGATCCTTAATCCTACTCAGGTATGTTGTCCTTTCTTATGTATCACTGCACTATACTTCTTTAGGATTTTGATGTTGAGACTTGATAGTCAACTCAATTTATGGTTAGTTATTATCATATTAGATGTAAAACTAAAGTCTGCCTTCTATAAAGACCAAGAACTACTTGATGGGCCTCACAATATCCTTGCTCCAAGATTTGGTAATTGGTACTCACAGCTAGCAAATTTGTTTGGAAAATTTCATCTGGTGAATGAAAATTTGGTTCATGATTCTAAAAAAAAAAAATAGGTTCAATTTGGTGCAATGGAAATTTTCCATTATTCTGCTTTGGGAGATTAGTTGGTATACCGTGGAGGTATAAGTTGGCCATATTTTTTAAAAGTAGATTCTATATCAAGTTTACAATATTCAAACTAAACCAAGCCGTTATAACCACTGAATGTCAACCAGATACCTATATTTTTCTCTAGATACTCTTTAATTATTTGATAGATATTGAGCTGTTACATCTACAACACATTCACAAAAGAGTAATTCACTAAAGATTCAATATGAAGGGGACCAACTAATATAAACTCCACATCATTTTTTTTTAAATCTATGATTAGGAGAATCAATTGATTTATTCTTTAGTCCGTACATCAGATTTTTTTTTAAAGATTTTGTTAGGTCTTTATACAATCTAATACTTTGGTAACTTCATTTATTCTGCAGAGAGTTTCCGCACAGGATGCTCTTAGTGCAGCATACTTCCTCCCCTAAACTGTAGTTTCCACCTATTGGGGAAGAAACCTAGATGGCTGTCTGAGAATCACATAGGTGTAAGTACTATCTGAAGGCTGAAGTCTTGTTTCTCCTGCTGACCTTGGATTAGGGCTAGCGAACACCTGATTATATAATATAGGCGTGGGTCTCTGCGCGTGCGTGGGCGTGGGTGTGCGTGTGTGTGGGTGTGGGTGTGGGTGGTTGCGTGTGCTTGTGTGGGTGTGTGAATGTGCTGTATACATTGTAGTGCGACACTTTATTTGCTTTTTAATTCCTCACAAGCAATTCTTCTCGTTCTAGTTTGGTGTGGTAAACATCATTTATACGAAGTGCCTTCAACTACACAAAATCTCGATCTTAGCAGCTTTGTTACTGATGGTATGTTCTTAACAGCATGCTAGTTGTTTTAACAAATACAGAGTAGATACTTGCACAAGATATCATGCTACCACATTGTCGCAGGTGTGAAAACCAAACACAATTGATGGGTGGACATCGGCCGTTTGATGGGCTAGTGTCTACGAAAGTGAAAATGATACGGGAGGTTTATATAGGTTCGGGGGCCTGAGAGGACCGTCCTACTCTGTGAGTAGTCACGGGGGTTAGTCCCTGGAGAGCAAGTCATGAGAGTTCGTCAATTTTGAGTGTTCCTTTATATTACTCAAGAGAGATCTCTTTTATAAATGAGAGGGGATGAGGTATTTATAGACTCTTGATATATATAAATGACCAAAATATCCCTTGTGAGAATAGCTAGTTTATGAGTACAAGTGAGGGGCAATATTGTCTTTTACTAGCATGGATACAGTCAATTGAAATATATGCTGCACAATCAGTAGCTCTTCAAATATTTTCCAACACTAGCCTCCCTGCCCCTTGGTGTTAGGGAAAGCGCCCAAAAGAGTAGCATTAGATGTTATGTATACTTGTAGAGGTTGTAGGAGAAGCGCGGAGCTCGATCAAACTTTAAAAACCTTCCATAGTAAATTTCTACACTTCATGCCATAGCAAATTTTTCATGCAGAGTAAATTTGAACTTAGCCAATTTTTATGCATAGCAAAATTGAGCAGTGTTCAAGCTATAGTAAAAAATGGACACTTAATGCCTATTTTTATGCCCTAGCAAAATTGGACGCTTGGGCAATTTAGATGCACACTCCTTCAAATGAGGTTTGGGCTGGCCGAGGTAACTGTGGGTCTGGCCGACCAAAATCCTTTTGCAGCCCAACTGCCCAAGTCAATTCTGGAGGGAACCCAACCCCTTTTTTTGCTCTCACGCACCAGACTTCGCCTGACCATCGTGCTTTGCCCTAGCCGTACAGCAGCCACTCCAGGTATATATACCCATTGAGTGCTAAGGCAAATGACCATTGGACCTCTGGAGCAGGGTTCAAAAATTCGTCGAATTTCGGCGAAATTTCGCATTTCGGGACAGGCCGAATTATGATGTACCGGCCGAATTTAAAATTTTTTAAAAAAAATTGATTTTGTTATAGTACTACTACAGTAATTTCGGGAATTTTGGGTAATTTATTGAATTTCGGGTTTTGAATTCGCATTTTAAGTTTTAATACCCAGATTAGGCCGGAATTAGTCCAATAACCCCTAAGAAAGTCAAATTACAAGAAAATTTGTTGAAAAACTTTTTGAGACATTTTAAAATTTGGGCAGAAACACTGTCAGATTTTTATAAAATTTTAAAAGCTTGATAATGATCTGAAAAATTTATGGTATCATTCTTAGTAGTGTAACATCATACAGAAAAATTTTCAAAATAACTGAGCTTTATTTGTTATCTTTAAAAAATCAAAAACAGAATAGACATAATTGGGATAGTAAAATTTTAGATTTTTCTAAATTTTCTCGAGTGTGATCATGATCTAAAGTTTTTATGACAGATTAAGAATTTTCTAATTACTATTCTATAAAATTTTTAAAAAATTAAATTTTTTATTTGGTCAATAAAATCTATAAAACCATTGAACTTCATTTGTTATACTATATTGCAAAAAACAAAAGAGAAAGAACATAAATGCTACTATGCCTTGTAAAAATTTTATAAATTCACTGGAGTGTGATCATGATTCAAAATTTTTATTAGATCTTAAACACTTCCTTATCACTCTTCTGTAAAAGTTTCACAAATTTTAAACCTTCCTTTATTACTAAAGCAAATCTATGTATTGATTATTAGGCTTTTATCAGCACGTAGCACTATCAGAATTTTTTAAACTTCTTGAAGCATGATAATCATATGACAATTTTATAAAAACATTAGTGATACATCAGGACCTTCCACAAAAATTTCCAAAATTTTCCAACGTGGTTTGTACTATTTTTCATTCTGTTCAAATTTGCCGATAAGGCTTTTATCAGGATAGCAGCACTGTCCGGATTTTTAAAAATTCTTGAATATTGATCACCATCTGAAAATTTTATTGAAACATTAGTGATTCATCAGCATCATGAAAAAAATTTAAAATTTTCTAACGTCGTTTGTACCATTTTTCATCCGATTCAAACTTGCCGGTCAATGTTTCATCTGGATGGTACCAATGTTTGAATTTTTAAAAATTCTATAGACCTGATAATCACCTAAACATTTTATTAGAACATCTTTAATGTGTCAAGAATCTTCAAAAAAAATCAAAATTTTTTGACATCGTTTGAACTATTTTTTATCAGTGCAATTTTAGCAAAATTTCGGGAATTTCGGCCAAAATTTCGGGTAATTTTGGCGAAATTCTTCGGTGCCAAACAAAACGGATTTGAATTTTGAACGGATTTTGTCCGAAATTTTGCCAAAATTTTGGATTTTGGCCATGGACAAAATTTTGTTCAAAATGAAATTTTGAACCCTGCTCTGGAGTTGTTCGGCTCCCAGATGGGTGTGGCGGCTATTGCTTCTTTTGCTTTCTCAACCAAGGTTGGAAATCTTGGCGAGATTTCATAAAATCTTGTTCTTCAGAGCTGAACAAAATTTTGACTGCCAACCGAATTCAAAAATTAAAAAAATTCATGTTGCTACAGTAACCTCTTTTTTCGGCGAGATTTCGCCCGTACTGGCCAGGACTTAAACCCAGAATTCCATGTTTAATGCCTGGATTTGAAACGTTTTAAAATTTCAGCAGAAAAACTTTTAGAATTTTATAAAATTGTAGAAGCATTTTCATGCTATGAAAAATTTATGGCACCATCCTAACAAGTGTAGGATCACACAGAAAAATTTCCAAAATATTTTAAGTTGATTTGTTATATTTAAAAAAATAAAAAACAGAATGAGCAAAAATGAGGTAGTAACCGTGTTAGAATTTTATAAAAAATTTTCAAGTTTGATCATGACCTATAGCTTAATAATTTCCTCGTAACCCTTTTATAAAATTTTTAAAAAAGTTCAATCTATTTTGGTTGGTCAATGAAAAATTGTAAACACAACCAGCACATGCATTAAAATCCAAAAATGTGAAGTAGCATCACACATTTTTTGGGAATTTGTTATGTTTGATCATGATCTAAAAATTTTATGGGAATATTATGGATGCTTTAGAAATGTCCACAAAAAATTTTAACTTTTTTGCATCCTTAGAACTATGCCAAAAAATCCTGCAAAAAAAATGCCATGGCTGTGACTCGAACCCAAGAACTCCTCTTCAAATATTTATGAACTTACCACTAGGCTAAAGTTGGTGTTGCTTAACAACACTGAAGAACACGGCTATTTATCTATGTCATGCAATCCTTCCTACTTTAGTCACTGCAATCATTCAGGAACTTTACCCATTCGTATACAGAAGCTGAAGCCAAACTCCATTATCGCCGATCCTTTCGCTGATCTCCGCCAACTCCTACAAGATTTTCACCATCTCCGGTAGAGAGGGAAATCTCGGCCAGAGAAACCGAGATCTCACCAGAGAAACCGAGATTTCGCCCAGCTCAGCCAAGTTCGAGGTGATTAAAAAATCTTTTTCCAAACCAAAATCTCACGTATTTTGAGTGATATCTTAGTATGTAATGCCAGATTAGTGTATATATTTGTCGGATATATGCATTTCTTGACCGGATTAGTGAGCAATTGCATCTTGTTATCTAAGTCAATACGTGTGGATGCATCTTGTTATTGTGAAGTACAAACGTCAGGATCGACTATGTCATATATATTGTACGTAAGAAGAATTATTGCATTTATATTTTTTGAAATTGGCATTGCAATAATAATTTAATGTGCACATGTTTTGGGTGCTTTCATGTACTGTTAGGATATTGGACCGTGAATTTAAGAAGATATCATACTTAAATGCTAGTATGCTAGGTTTAGTTTGCTCTCTTTTCAGCTATTTTAGTTCGGCTAAAATTTATACTAAATCCAAGTTAACCTTTCTCACTTATTTTATGTTTCATTTGCAGTTCTTGTTATGGCAGATAATGCGTAGTATCGTATGGGACCATCGGAGCGTGTCGAACCACCGGGTCGGTGCAACTACTACAGCATGTCATGAAAGGTGGAGGGTAACCCGCTTGAAGGAACATCTGGCTGGCCGTATCGGCGATGTGAAGGCCTGCACAAGCGTGTCTAAATTGGTTAGGGTGGGTACGGTTCAATACCCTATGGAAGGGATCAGGGTGGATACTTTCATGCATGTAACTATGACGAACTAGCATCTTTTAGCCGTTTGACTACACTGATCCATACGCCGATCCGCATAATACGACACTCATTTGTCAAGATCGGTACCTTTACCAATCCGAGAAGTATAATGCCGGATGTTTCATTACGAACATTGGAAGTCTGCCTAGCTACCGTGGGACATGACCTAGGAAAAATCAAGTAACAACACGAGAGGAGGCATCACGAAGTCATTATCGACAACGCGGAGGTGTAGTTTGCATCACAGGCGTACTACTACTCATAGGTATGTGATGCAAATAGATATTGATTTTATTGTTATGCAAATATGGGATAAATTTTCATATGTACCAATTTTATTTTATGCCTATTAATTGTCATGCAAATATACATTGATTGTCTGCAACTGTGACTCTCTAAATCTGAATTTCAATTGAAATGCTGCTGAAATTTCTAACTTCACAGATTGATAATCATCTAAAAATTTTATGGCATGGTTAATGATGCATCACAATTATCCAATTAAAATTTCAAAATTTTCTAACGTACTTTCAACCATTTTTCATCTAGACATCATTGATGTTCGAATTTTTAAAAATCCCTTGAGCTTCACCATCATCTAAAAATTTTATGGAAAGATTACTGATATGATAGAATTATGCACAAAAAATTACAAATATTTTTAACATGATTTCCCCTATTTTTCATTCAGTTCAAAATTGCAGGTCAGAGTTTTATTAGGACAGTAGTAATATTTTAATTTTTGAAACTTCAACAAGATTCATAATTATCTGAAATTTTTATAGAAACATCATCAATGTGTCAGTGATCTCCAAAAAAATCAGAATTTTTTAACTTCGTTTCGACTAGATTTTTAACGCCCAATTTTGCCGAGATCTCAAAGAAAATTGGTGAGCGTGTACCGCAAGGCTCCAAAACCGGATTTCAAATGTTGTTTTTGCATTTCGCCGAATTTGTTTGAATTGTCTGAGATCTCATTGAAATTTCGTTCTTCGCTACTGACGATATTTAGAGCGAAATCGAGATTTCAATCGTTGTTTCTAGGCCAACCCGCCATGCCTAAGCCACAAATAGTTGTCATTTTGGATAGAGGTGTATTAAGTTTTCAAAACTTTAACTATTAATATCTTTTAAATATTTAAATTGGATACATGAAAATCATATATGTAGATTTATCTTGAAAAGTTCTTTCATAATATTATAATTTTATTGAATTTTATAAATATCTTTACTATTCTTTAATTGACATTAGTGGCAATGCATTTCACGCCCCCACCCCCACGCCAAGACAAAAAACGGGCCAATCGTGTAAAGCCCACCCACTCCCACCCAACACAAGAGCGATTCGGATACCCTCCCGATCCGGACCTCACCGCAATCCTCTCCGCTCGAATACATCGTCTGCCTCCCAAAAACCAAAACCCTAGCTAGGTCCATCCTTTCCCACCCATGCCCTCACCACAAGGCCTCCCCCGCAATCTCCGAACTCCCCGCCGCCGCCCCACCACACGCGCTCTTTCTCGCTCTTCGCTTTGCTCGCTCTCGCGGAGGATCTGGGTGTATGTAGAGATGATGGCGCCCCACACGCCGCCCGATTGCTCGAGATGCCCGAACTCCGGCCGAAAGGCCGCAAAGAAGGCAAGGCGTCCATCCGAAATCTTGGCTCGCTCACTTTTCTTGCCTTCTTCGCTTCGCTTTTCTTGCCCTCGCACGCGGATTCTCTGCGCAAAGCGAGTGATAATGTAACATGGCCCAGAGTACGACTCATCGCGCTTCACGACCGACATCGCCATCGGCCACGGCGGCTTGCCTCGCCTCCTGCTGGCCAAGCGAGCCGTTGTCATGCTCGCCACCGATAAGCTTCACGGCATGCGTCATGCTCAAGCTCCGGGGCTCACGTGCTCGCGCCTCATCCTCTTCCTCTTTTCATGGTAACAACTACTACTACTAATCGATTGTTTGTGCCTTGCTTTACTTATCGCTGACCACGAAAGGTTTAGAAATATTTCTTCACCCCTGCTTCTACTTCTTAAGATCTAGGGTTGTTTTTGTTCCCCTCCTTTTCTTCTCTTCTTGATCTGGGTCAGCGGTAGTGTAATTGTTATAGCAATTTGAACGGGATCTGTGTTTCCTTGTGGTTTCAACTGATGGTTTGTAGCTTCAGTCTAGATCCGTTTGCTTCTGGGCGATGTGGGACTCTGGATCTTGTGGATTGAATTCACCTTAGAATCGGAGGTAGCATTTCAATCAGTAGTGATGGTGATGGGAAACCGAAAGGCCAATTCGATAATTTTTTTATTTTTTATTTTATGTTACATGGCTATTACTTTAGAGCTAAGGACCAATTTGTTGGAGTGTAGGTGTAGTGGTCTTTGAGTCGTTATGCTCACTTCCTAGCTAATTTACTTGGCCCAAGATTTATGCTGCTCAATCTTGCTAAGGTTGGTCCTTCAAAAGTGTATGGGGTTCTATCTATGTTTAAGTGGTGAATTGAGTAGTCGTTCACACTTTTGTTTGGTGAAATATCTACTAGATCCAGTTAGGTGAAGTATCTCTTTCTTTCTTACCAAAGGAAATTTTAGCACATGACCTGCTACTTTATTATACCGATTGGGGGTGATCGTGGGATTGAATTGTGGCATACTTAAAGTGGCAATTACTTGCTCACCTGTATGAAATTAGTCATGTTTTATTGCCACCACGACGTTGTTGTATCCTGTTGTGGCTTTGCTTTAGAGCTCTTTTACAAAGGATTAAAATCAATATAAGTCGCCCATTCCTTTGAATCTAATGGTTCTTCATCACCAACTATGTATGCTCCTTTCCTTTCCTCTCGTTGTTTTTTGGGGGATTGCTCTATTTATTCTGCTTGTGTGATGACGCCGATTGTGCATAAGTTGCTTCTCGAATCTCGCTTCCTGCTTCCCAATTCGATTTGCCTTGTCTTGGCCCCTTAAAAGATGGTGTTGGCAATTGACATGCATAGATTTTGGTTATCTTGGGTTAATTCGTGTCTTTTGGTTACTTTTTACTTGGTACTTGTCACAGATTATACGCTAGGGTACCCTCTCCATCGTGATAACGCATAATCCGCTGCGGCAGCTCAATCGGGCGGCGATCACGCTCGCCGCATGAGGCGTCGGGTCCACGGGCGCCCGGCGAAAGGTGGCGTGAGCACGCCGCCGCTTCGCGCCGGCCTACGCGGGCGGTTCGGCAATCGGGCGGCGATCATAGCCTTCACGGCCAGCGCTTGGCCCACGTGGCGCCGGCGAGCAAGTGGGCGAAGACGCCGCCGCCTTGCCGCCACTACGGGCGGCTCGGCAACCGGGCGGGCGATCACGGCCGGCCAGGCGTTGGTTCACGTGGCGCCGGCGAGCAGGGCGAAAGCACGCCGCCGCCGGGCGCTACCACGTGGCGGCTTCGGCAACCGGCGGCGATCACGGCCCTGGCCAAAGGCGTCGTCCACGTGGCGCCCGGCGAGTGGTGAGCGAGCACGCCCGCCGCCTTGCCGCCATCCACGGCAGGCGGGCGAAGACGCCCGCCGCAGGCAAAGAGGTGGAGCGCGGTGGCTTCGCCAAGGTTCCTTCCACTACCGCATTCATGTCGAACGGCAGTTCGCGCATAGCAGCTTATCACCGCAAGGGTTTTCGCAACAGCCCATTCTCCGACGCCTCTCACCTACCGTCGCGTAGGGGTCCCATCCGGCGGACCGCAAAGGCACGCAGAAGCATTTAATGAGGCCGGAGGAACGGGACAAAGACAGAAGGAGTAGTAAATGTATGAGGACTTCCTTTTACCTACTCCTGCTAGCCCGCCTATATAAGGGCCTCCCGTGCATGGGAAAAGGGACGGAATTCGAGAGGAAATAACTTATAACTCAAGAGCTTTGTATTAGCTTGACACCTTCTCAAAAACAATCTAGCGTGAAGTAAGGCTATTACCCGAGCCAAAGGGGCCTGAACTCGGGTAAAATCTTGGTGTCATGCGCAGCTCATGGACGCCGAATCCTTCACAGAGGAGTCCCTAGGGTTTTCGCCCTAGGTTTAGCCACCAAGACGCCTCCTTCCGAACTAAACCCGGCTCAGATCTCCGGGCCTGCCGGGTGAATACGCCCGGGGCGCGCCGTAGGGGCTAGTGGTTGGCTTTTTCCGGCTAACTCCTCGGACTTCGGTGTTCATGTTCGAAGCAGCTCGCATTAGAAGATGGCGGATCTCAGCGACCAGATATCGCGGGCGAAGCGACGACCAAGGCGCCTCGGCCACGGCCGAGGGACTGCTCACCGCCCTGCAGGCGGCGCACTGCTTCCCGCAGAGCCGGGAGCGAGCCGTCGCGCTGCAGCTGGCTTTGAGGCGGCCACCCCGCCTGTAACTTGCACGCCGCCGTGTTTTTCTCGACCACCTCCGGTGGAGTTCGCAGAGATTCCCCGCCACTCCGTGGTTATGAGCATCGCGGCCTCGTGGATGCCCAACTCCGAGTGGGGTTCCTGGCCACAGTACCAATTGTACTCTTGACACTTAAGGCACCCGCAGGCGCCAGTGCCTCCAAACCGCCTGACGATAAAGGCCCGGCCAGGGGGCGTGGTCCGAGAAGGGCGACGAATCTCGGTCCTGGTTCATCGAGGAACCATGGGGACCTCCGCCTCACCTTGATGAGAGCCGCCGACAACATGGTGATGACCTCCGTGTGACGTCGCCGCGCCACGGGACCAAGAGCGCCACCATGGCAAGGTGGCGGCCGGCAATGAGAGTCCCCTCATGGCTCTCACCTGGACCGGGAGGAGGTCCACTCCTCCTGCTCGCGGCCCCATGCACGGCCTCCTGACCGGCTCGATGAGCGGCTTCGGCCCCCTACGGCGCCGGTGTGCTGCCTTCTCCCGCAAGCTATAGCCGTTGGCTGGGCCGGCCGACAGGTTCCCTACCGGCCATAGAAAAATATGACGGCACCACCAACCCGGAGGAGTTCCTCCAAATCTACACGACGGTGCGGGCGGGTCCCGGATATGAAAGGGTCATGGCCAACTACCTCCCAACGCCTTGACGGGTTCGCCTCGCCTCGGTCAGCTAAATCTCCGAGTGGCCTGGGCACTCGTGGGAATGTTGTGCGACATCTTTGTCGCCAATTTTCGTACTATTTCACAATTTGGCAGTGGAGGATGACCTCCACGCCCGGAGCAAGAGAAGGGGAGTCGCCGCGACTTCATCCGGGGTTCTCACATCGCCGCAATACCATCCCCACATCTCCGAGCAATCGGCCGTCATCGCTCAGAGGGGCGACGCGACCGCGAAGATGAAGGAGAAGATGGCCACCCGCACCATCGCCTCAACCTCGAAGTTTTTTCCCTCGCGACATAAGTGCGCGCTGAGGCGAAGGCGAAGGCCGCTGCCCCAAGGGTGGCTAAGGCAAGACGAGGTCGACCTCGGGGTTCCGGCCGTGGCAAGAAGGCGGCGAAGCACGAGGGGGAGGCCAGCAGTCTCGCCGCCGAGCGCGATGATGAAGGAGACCCGTGCCTCGGGAGCGCCACCGCCGCGATCGCGAGATGATCGCCGCGAAGCGGCGCGACGACCGCCGTGACCGGGCGAACGATCGCCGTGATCGGCGCGACGATCGCCGCGGTAGCTCGTGGGAACGACCGCCGCGATTAAAAGGAGGGCGAGCCCCATCGCCCAATACATAAAACCAATACCCATGACCTGACAACCGCCGGGTCGTAAGCGAGATGATGAGAAGCGGCCAAGGAGCGCCGCTCGATGATGATCAAGATGAAGATCCCGCCTACCGCTTTTCAAAGAAGCGGATCACACCGTGGCGCACATCCATGGTGGTTCATCCACCATTCCTCCAACGCCGCCATAAACAACCGAAAAGGGAAGTATACGCACGGCGTCCGAGCTCAGTGGACGGGCCTTGACATCGAAATGGTAGGAGCAAACGATCACCTTCACGGCCGACCACCCGAGGGCACCCCACTTAGGGCATCTCCCGATCGTGGTAGCACCCACGGTCCGGAATACCTAACGGGCGGAAGCCGATGGATCGAGGCAAACCCATCAACCTCCGTCTGCTGCCGGCATTCATGGCGCCGCAGATCCCGCGACAGATTCGCGCCGACCGCTGCTTCGGTAGCCCAGATGCGGGCTTGTTCCCTTGGGTCAAGTTTGCTTCCCCGTCACTTTCGAGGAAAAGGATAACTACCGCATGCGAGATGGTGGATTTCGAGGTCGCCGATTTCGACTCCCATATAACGCCTTTGCTTGGCCGAATCGACGTTAGTCAAATTCATGGCGGTACCCACTATTCTTACATGATGGTGAAGATGCTTGCGGCCCGCCCCATTGTCATCAACGTGGATAGGTCGGAGGTCTCGGCCGCCACAAGCGTGCTTGGGATCTCGCCGGTACACTTGTCGCCGGCCGCACCGACGCCACTTCCTCGAGCCCCTCGTGCCCAGACCAGAGCTTCACTCGGCTCACGGTGAGGTAAAGGTGGTCGCTCGAGCGGGGCGAACCCCGAAGATCGTCGACATTGGCGCCAACCTCGCCGCCAATAGAAGACGCGCCGTTACCTTCCTCCAACAAACGAGACGTGTTCGCCGCAACCGTCTGACATGACTGGGTCCCTGTGGAGGTGATCGAGCACCAATCGGGCAACGCCCCCGACGCGCCTAATCCGACAGAAGGTCCGGCGGTAGGCGCCGGAGCGCAGGACGCCATTCGAGAGGAGGTAGAGAAGGCCGAGAGCGGAATAGTCGAAGTCTCTCATCCCGAGTGGCTCGCCAACCCCTGCGTTTCGCCAAGAAATCCAACGGAGGTGGCGCATGTGTCGACTTCACCGACCTCAACAAGGCCTACCCGGCGATCCTTATCCGCCGCTGGTCGACCTCATCATAGACTCCACGGTCGGGTGTGAATTGTTGTGCTTTTGGATGCGATTGGGTACCATCGATTAGCATGGCACTAGAAGATGAAGAGAAGACCGCATTTGTAACCCCTATGGAGTCTATCGTTATGTAAGGATGGCTTTTGGTTTAAAGAATGCTGGTTCCACTTACCAACGTGCCATGCACATTACCTTCCGCCCCCAGATAGGGCGAAATCTAGAAGTATACGTTGATGATTTAGTCGTGAAGATTAAAAAGAGTGAAGAACTGATCCAGGACCTGGAGGAGACCTTTGCTAACCTCCGGAAGAATTGCCTGAAGCTCAACCCAGAAAAATGCGTGTTCGGTGTGCCCTCCGGCAAGTTGCTGGGTTTCCTGGTGTCCAGCCGGGGCATCGAGGCCAATCCTGACAAGATAGCGGCCATCGAGCACATGAAGCCGCCAGTGCGACTCAAGCAAGTTCAAGGTTCGGCTGGTCGCCTGGCCTCCCTGGGGCGATTCATTGCCCGCTTGGGAGAGCGAAGCTTGCCTCTGCTCAAGTTGTTAAAGAAGACTAACCATTTTGAATGGACGGAGGAAGCTGTAAGGCATTTGAAGACCCGGCAAGATTTTCCTCTCCCCGGTCTTGGTTTCCCCACGGGTGAGCCTTTGCTTCAGATATCGCCGCCACCCCCGAGGTGGTAAGCATGAGGTTGGTCGCGAGAGGGAAGGCGCCCGGCCGGGTTTACTACATCAAGAAGGTATTGCATGAAGCGTAAACTTCGGATCCTCAAGCTCGAAGATGTCAGATCACGGTCCCCGGGTTGCGCCCGTAAAAGTCTGCGGCACTATTTTCGTGGCGAAAATCACCGCCGTCACGGCCTACCCCTTCGCGGAAATCCTCCACAATCGTGAAGCCAAGGTCGCGATTGCTAAATGGTCGATGGAGCCGGGAATTCAACATCAAATTTGTGCCCCGCACCGCTATCAAGAGTCAAAAGTTGGCGGAGTTCGCCGCCGAGTGGACTCTCGCCACTCCGGCCGAAGAAGCACCGCGTGCCTTCCCCGGACGTTATTCTTTGATGGATCCTTCAGCCGGAAGGCGCTGGGTCAAGTTGTCCCGTCTCCCGACCGGTGATACCCTCCAAAGACGTGGTCGCCTCGAATTCAAGGCCACCACCAACATTGCTGAATATGAAGGTTCTGGCGGCGGTCGCGTGATCGCCGGCGTTGGGCATCGCGCTCTAAGTCAAGGGAGACTCCTGCTGGTCATTAATCAAGCACTTAAAGGAGTTCCAATGTTCCGACCCCACCATGGCGGCGACAGCAGAGGTCCCAAGAATGGAGCGCCATTTTGAAGGTCTGGGTATACTCATGTCCCTCGGCGGATAATCACCTTCATGGACGGTTTGTCCCAAACTTGCATCCTCAAGGGCTCCCTGCTCCGGTCGGGGTCTTGAAGAAAGACTACCGCGACCGCCCATCGCAGCCCACGATTATCGGTGGGGATGATGGTGTCGCTGTGCGGCCTCCCCGGTCCGTGGGGACGACGGCAAGGTCATGCCGCCGGCTTCAGGGGGAAGGCGGTGCAGCTACCGTCACGACCTTCAATTCAGGGAGGAAGGCAACGGTTCGCCTCAAATTTCCCTGTGTCCGGAGGGAAGATTGGCAGGTCTGCGAGGCAAGACCAGGGGAAAGCTCGCCCATTGAGTACCCAGCGAGCACCGAGTGGTCGCCACCCTTGGCGTGAAGATCGATGGATGGACCCTATCCCGCCTTCTGCGTGACCAAGTGATCCTCGACGATGATGCCTCACCGAGAAGATTGCACGAAGGCCAAGTGCTATACTGTAGGTGGGGACCTATATCGCCAGAAGCGTAAACGGAGTTCTACCGGGTGCATCACTTTCGGGAAGAGGGGGGCAGCCGCTTCTCGATATCCATGGGCGGCGCAAAGGGAGCCATATGTCCCCGTACGAACTCTAGTCGGCAAGGCGTTTCGCCAGGATTTTATTGGCCTACCGCCTCCGGGATGCTTGCGAAGCCGGTGAGGACGCAGCGCTTGTCGGGCTTCTTCGCCAGCAAACCCACCGACCAGCCTTAAGCTCGCAAACCATTCCGCTCTCCGGCCGTCGCGTCCGGGGCCGATATATCCCGGGTCCGCGCCCAGGCCACAGGGGTTCACCCACCTCTTTGTCGCTATCGACAAGTTCACCAAGTGGGTCGAGGCCGAGGCAATGCGGAACCATCACGGCGCCGCCACCGTTAAGTTCATGCGGGATCTTCACCCATGGAGTCGCTAACGCATCATCACCGACAACGGCACCCGCTTCACCGTGCAGCTTTTTCTCGGAATTTCGCGAAGAGATGGGCACCAAGGTATGTTTCGCTTTGTGGCCCATCCCATGAGCAATGGTCAAGCGAAAGCCGCCAACGCTACTGGTACTAAAGGGTCTTAAGACAAGGGCGTTTGATCGACTCCACAAGCGGGGTACAAGATGGACGGAAGAACTCCCTACCGCAGGCTGTGGTCGCCGCGACCACGCCTAGCCGCGCGACCGCGAGACACCCTTCTTTTTGGTGTATGGCGCCAAGCCGCTTCTCCTCCGAAATCGCCGCCGGCTCCAAGCTCTCCGCTTTCAATGAAGAGGACCAAGAAGATCTCCGTGCGAGAAGAGGTTAACCTCCGGAGGAAGTCGGTGATCGGGCCGCCTTCTTGCGCCGCCTGTTATCGCGAAAGCCTCAGCGATACCACAGCGACCCGGGTCTCGAGAGAGAGCGGCAAGGCGCACCTAGTCTTACGCAAAAATCAGACTTACGTCGGTTACATAAGCCGCTCCCGATGGGAGGGCCCTTCAAGGTGGTCTCAGATTCTCGCCGGGCGGTCCGGTTAGCCATCGAGGACGGCGAGGAGGCGAACTCCTACAACATTGAGCTATCATGAAAGTTCTATCCTTAAGGGAATTAGGTACCAGCAGCTTGCTCCTCGTCGACCTCGAGGTACGCCCCTCTTCCTACCGGTCGGCGATCACTTTGGCGATCAAGGAGGTCATTGCCTTTCAGAAAGCTTTTTTGCTTCACCATTATCGCCTTTTTGTTGTGCTTTGAGTGGCGCGATGCGCATATATGTCGCTGGTTCCGTGCATTTGCTAATTCTTCGTGAAATCCATGGCGATCCACGGCGCTCAGGTACACTTAGCCCGGCGCATCGGGGGCTGGTACGGTGCTCAAACGCTGCTCGACACCTCGGATGGCTCTCTGCAACCGCTGGGTCGTCACATGCCAGCACCGCTGACCCGATGCCACCCCAGAAAACTCGCTTTGGCACATGGCGTCATGCTCGATTTCTGGCAGTTCACAAGGACTTAGAATCCAAACAAGGCGGGCAGTGACACTTCATGCTGAACTTAGAATGTTTTGGGCTTACCTTGCGTGATGCCCTTCCGTGTTTGCTCACCTTTCCATTGAGTCGCCTCAGGCGCCAAGCAGGTAAGCATAAAAGTGTTGGCTTATTTTCACGAAAAGCCCTGCATCTTCGCTGGTCGCCTGATGGCTTGGGGGCCGCCGCCGGTCTGTTCAAACCGCGCCTGCATACCTTAGGCTGGTCGCCCGTCGACTGGCGGTCGCCCATGTTTGGGGTCGCCGCCTGCGTCTCTAATTGCCGCCGCAGCCCAAGTTCTTTTGTCCGCGACATATAAACAAGATAAGCGTTCTATACCGCATTTTTGGCCATTTCCTTACGATCATATCCTAAGATGGGTCGAAGCTACGCGTGATTGTCGCAAGCGTTGAGACCAGCGGACCCGCATGATAGACGAAGATGTGCTAAAGTGTTAACGTCTGGCGAGGCCGAAGTTATCGGAGTGTCGCTGGGCACCGCGCCTCTGCAGACAACACGCCTCGGGTTGGCTCTGCTACAGCACCGGTCGCTCCGTTGAGTGTTGCTGGCCTAAGGGCACTTCCGAAAACTTGTTTGCCTCGCCACGTTACGCGTGGTGCATTCTCGGCGATCATCGGGCTAAGTTCCGGAAGGCGAAACTTGCGATAATCTCGCAGCGAAACTTGACGCTAGGGCTTGGCAGTTGTCCTGCTTCCTTATTCGACCTAAGGCCATTTTCCGCCTCACGTTTATGTGGTCGCGTGAATCTATGCTTGCGATCGCAACGGGCACATAAAATCATTTGGCAGGACTTAGAAACGCTACCCTAATTTAGGCGTCTTTAAAGGCGTTTTGCCTAAGCCGAATGACGGCCATCTAACAAGCAAATGTAACGGATTCAATCATGCGAAAATAAGCAAACACATGAATAACGATTAAACATCTAACATTCATCCAAAAGTTGTCCAAGGTCTTTACGGACGGTGTTCATCGGCAAGCATAACAAAAAAAGAAGAAAGTCGCCTTCCTCCTCGCCCTCGCCAAAGTCAAGTTCATCATCGCCCCACCTTCGCGGCCGAGAGGGTGGAGACATCCATGGCCGGGTCGCTTCCACTGCAAAGATCCCGTGTTCGTGCGCAGCGCCGCACAAGCGCCGGCCTGGCCGAGCCGCGTCGCAGCGCTGCTTTCGACGCCACCACCGTCATGGGATCAGCGATCGCGGTAGCGCAAAGAAGCCAGGCGCGATGTAGGTCGCGCCATGATCGCGACCGCGTCATTCGTGGCGGAGCGAAGCGTGAAGGCGGGAGTCTCTCGAGCGCCTCGCGCCTGGTTGGTCGCGTGAGCAAATTGAAGCGCCGAGTCCTCCAGGCACGCTTCAACGTCACATCTGGCGGGTTCCAGCACCTCTTGGTGCGCCGGAACGCCTTCTTCAAAGATGATCGCGAGGTTGCGCCGCAACCGGAAGGATTCAAGTTCCGGAGGTCTTGGCAAGGCCGCCCTTTCTCTCGCCGTGTCTCGGCCGTTGCCTGGCACGCAGATTGCTGCTCGTGGTTGGTCTCTCTGCGCCCGGCTCGCTGCGCCCTCTCCTGCTCCGCTTCCATTTCGCCACCGAGAGCAGTCTGTTAATGTCCGGGCACCATGCTTGAGGCGGCGGAAGAACGGCACCCTAGTGCCGCTGCGCATGTCGTTACAGTGAAGAGTTCACGAAGCCAGCGGGCCGGGCAGACAAGGGCGGCGCGAGGGGCTTGAGACCTCCGGCGGCGCCTGCAAGAGTGTCTCGCGACTGGGCGTGGCGGCGGCGAGGCGCCGCGTGAAGGCCTCCGGTTGCTTTGGTGGCGCCGGGGTGTTAGCACCCTTAGCGCGTTTCGAGGGGCCGCTTGGTGGCGCCCTCAAGCTCAGCCGGCCGTCGGAGCGTGAGGCCACTCTGCTGAGCGGTGGCTCTGGCTCCGCTGGCCAAGGTTGTCGCCGGCGAGGAGAAGGTAACGGATTAGTAAAGGCTCCGGAGCCGGTGTTGCTGGAAGGCGGCCACGTGAGGTGAAGTCGCCTGGCGGCGCCTCTGCCCCCGTCCCTTGAAGGGTACTGCCACTACGAAGCTAAGCGGTGGCGGTGCGGTCATGGCGACCTCTTAGGGTCCGAGGCCCGTGGTGTCGGCAACGACGGGTCAGCTGCTCATGCACGTCGATGCGCTGGCGTGCACGCCCCCGATCACCGCCGGCCCACGGGCGGGATCACGGCCGCCCGAAGTGGAGTCCATCGGCGGAGCACCGACGATCCGAGGGCGCCCGCGGCTCCAGTCGGCGAAGGCCGGCGTCCGGCTGAAAAAGCGCGCGATTGGGCAACCGGCAGATCGAGCGGCAAGCCACCGCCTGAGTTTGGCTCTCAAGTTGCTCTCGCCGTCGCGAAAGGGAAAAAGATGGCGGTCGGTTGGTAGGAAGCCGCAGAAAAACATGTGCTTAAAGGAAACTAGAAGAAGACAAGGACTTACGCCGCCACATGGCGTCGGTCGTTGTCGCCGCGGTATCTTGCCATGAAGGCCGGACGCGCCTGGCGAAGAGGGCCGATCCTCCGCCGTAGTCCCGCTACCAGCCCGCCGTTGATCCGGCCCCGCGCCTGCGGCAGGCTGCCATTGCGCGAGCTTTGCCGCCTTCGACCGCGAAGCTCCTTCGATTCTGGCGCGCCACTCCGTGGCACCCAGTATGCCGATTCATTGTCATCTCCCGGATGTACTGCCAATCGCTGCGCCATGTCCTCCAGCTTGACCTGCTCGGCCGAAGGAATATAGCGGAGGCCATCCTGCTCAAGGCGAAATAGCAACTCCCCACTACTGCCGCGTCATTGGCGCGCGCAGAATGAAGAAATGGCGGAAGAGAAGAAGGTTGGCATCACCCCATGAACATTTCACTGAGGTGCGAAGATGGCGAGGAAGATGATAGAGTTGGGGGGTGAGATGAAGATGATGGATTTAAGTAGAAGTGGAGGACGGTGAGAAAAAACTCGGAAAAGGGTGGAAGAAGGCCCGCCATCATGGCCTGTGTGCGGGATTTATCTCGCCGGAGAGGCACACAGGCGTGGCGATCCCTTGACGTATTTCGGAAGGTGCCTTCCGTAGCGATGATCCCTATCCGATTCACGGCGGTGGCGTCCAACAGAGAGGCTTGGAATGGGGTTCACCATGGTGGATCAAGAAGACGAAGAGCTTTGGGAAAAAGAGGCGAAAAGAACAAGAAAGCAAAAGTGCACAAGAAAAATGTATATGGAAACCACTCGATACATATGCATCTATATATGCGCACTTACGCGCCGGGCTGTTCGCGAAAAGGCGAAATTATGCGCCGTTTTGCCCTAAGGAAAATCAGAGGATACGCTGCTGAAACCGGCGGTCAGACCCTCATGAGTAGTGGCCCCGCCAAGAGCGCCGAGCATTAAGTGCATTAAATGAAGGTTCTAAAAAGCGCTATAGGTCGCGGCTCTAGGACAGTGCAAGAAACTCACAACAGATTATACGCTAGGGTACCCTTCCACCGCATAACGTACAATCCGTGTGGTGGCTCGGCAATCGCGTGGCGACACGCCCGCCGGCCAAAGGCGTGCCCACGTGGCGCCCGGCAGGTGGGTGAGCACGCCTGCTCACCCGCGCCCAGCTACGTGGCGGCTTGGCAACGGCGGGCGATCACGCCCACCGCCAGCGTCCGGTCCACGTGGCGCCCGGCGAAAGGTGGGCGAAGCACGCGTCACTGCCCGCTACGCGCCACCACGTGGCGGCAACCGGCGGGCGATCACGCGCCCGGGCCAAAGGCCGTTCGGTCACGTGGCGCCCGGTGAGCAGCGTGGCGCACGCCTCGCTCGCCTTTCGCCGCCCATCGTGGCGCTTGGCGACGCCAGCTAGCGCGCAAAGAGGTGGAGCGCAGCGGGCTTACCTCGGCTGCCTTCCACTACCGCACCATGTCGAACGGAAGTTCGCCAGCGCAGCTTATCACCTGCAAGGTTTACGCAACAAGCCCATTCCTTCTCGACGCTCACCTACTGTCGCAAAGTGGTCCCATCCCATGGATCGCAAAGGCACGCGTAAGCATTTAATGAGGCCGGAGGAACAGGACAAAGACAGAAGGAGTAGTAATGTATGAGGACTTCCCTTTTACCTACTCCTTGCTAGCTCTGCCTATATAAGGGCCTCCGTGCATGGGAAAAGGGGACAGAATTGAGAGGAAAGAACTTATAACTCAAGAGCTTTGTATTAGCTTGACACCTTCTCAAAAACAATCTAGCAGAAGTAAGACTATTACCCGAGCCAAAGGGGCCCGAACACGGGTAAAATCTTGGTGTCATCCGCAGCTCATGGACGCCGGAATCCTTCGTAGGAGTCCTAGGGTTTTCACCCTCTAGGTTTAGCAGCCGCCAAGACGCCTCCTTCCGAACTAAACCCGGTGCAAGATCCTCCGGCCCGCAGTGGAATACGCCGACGATCAAGTAGGGCCGAAACCGGATCATGGTAATAGAGTCGGGAAATGTTGTCGTGTAGTCCTCTACCCATCCTCTTCCCCACAACCACGATGGTTTCTTCGTCTTCTACCCGCAGATAAATCGGTATAAGTAAGACATAAATACATTTTCTTTTATGTAATTGCATTTCCTTTTTTTTGTTCAAGAGCTTTATATTTAGGCGATATCGAGGCCCTTCAGCTTTATATCAAGTCTTTCCTTTTGAGCCACACATGGAAATTAGTGCTTTGTAATGATTTACATTTTCTAGGTATCCAACATTTTTCTAGGCTGCCCTTACATTTATTACGATCTCTAATATTTTGGTAGAGAGCGGCATTTCTTTTTTAAAATGAGTATTATTTATTAGATGGATTGTTTGCATCTTTTATGTCATGTCGATTTGCATAATGTAATGATTGTATCTTTCTGAGCTTAGTATTTGATATTAGATGAATTTGTTTGTATCAATAGTCAAGCATGGACATCAATAACTTCTAATGCTTTAGTTGATTTGATTGACCATACTTCTCATCGTCTTTGCAGTTTTTTCTTGGTCATAGTTTTAGGTATGTATCGAGAAAAAAAATGGAATTTTGCTTCAGAGATACAATGGCTAAAAAGGTACTTCAGACCATATGTTCCTTTGTGGATCGGCTCATGTGTTCTCGTTCTAAGTTAATTTTTTTCCGTAGTCTACAATTAACCGTATTGTGTTACAACTCAAATCAGTATACATCATGTATCAATAGTTTGCTATCCATGGCACGACCGTATTGCGAAGATTAAAAGAGTAATTTGCCTTATTAACTCTCGATGATTTTGTGCTTCGATACATGAATTAGGTGTGCCTTTTTTATTTGTGTTTATAGGACTTTTTCTAAATGTGATAACATATATATGTGCAGCCGTCTTGCTTTCTTGTTGGGAGAAGGCGCTTCTTCCCAATTATTCTTGAGATGTGAACTCTTTTTATTTTGGAGATGTTTGTGACAAGATTCGACATATTAAAGCTTTTATTGTACAGGTACATTTGTCCTCAGGCTTTGTAGTTGTGATATTATGCATTTTCATATGTGGGTATGACTGTATGAGTGCGTCTGCGCATGAGAAAAATAGCAAATATTATTAACTTTTATGTATCAAGCTTGACATGTTGTGTTGTGAAGTGTATAGACTTAGAATGAAATAAGACTGGATCTGTGCATATTTGCTATTCTGCTTTTCCTGGACAATTTAGATGTAACCTTCATGATAGAAATCAATTAGCAAAAGTGGCATTATTAAACAATAGTTCCTCAACCTGGTAAATGAAACTTGATGCTTCATATTTCTATTATTTTTTCATGCAAAAGAAGTTCCTAACATGATGTGTTTGTACCTGATTAGTGATTATGTTGTATGGGCGGTATGATGTTTGCTTTCCTATAATGTCTGCTTGGGATCTTCATAAATCTTGGCCTGAAGCAGAATTTTACTGTTTAATGCAATGCCTTTTCTTTTATGTTGTTATACAATTTTCTTTGTTTTGGAACCAAGTTAGCGATTCATAAAGTTTTGGTCCTATCTTCTGAAAGGGACTGGAGTCTGAAGTTGGAGGACCAAAAGAATTCATTTCCAGTTAATACAAGGCATTTTTTACCATTTGCTTGCAATCTTCTGATTTAAAACTAGACATAACATGTGTTCACCTTATCTGTTAACACGAGCAAGAAATATTATCTGATTCTCAGACTTGCCATTATTCGACTCAGTTCTTCTGCTCAGCACTTTTTTCCTCACCTGCTATCTGTATAAGCTTAAGCATGAATTTATTTCACATTCTGAATTCCTGATTCAACTTGGGCAATGTGGTCTGCCATGCAATATGTATACTGGTCTGGCATCTCTTTCTAAATGTATCAGTAAGATGCCCAACTCATCTCCTCCACTGGATGCAGGTGGTTCCAGATGCAGGACACTCGGCCAATGAAGTTGGTGTCACTCTGAGCTGGTAGCAGCTAATGAAAAGCTTAAAAGCATGTTGAGAAAATGAGCAGCATCGAGTGATTAGTTGGCTCGATAAATACGCCATCCCTATGCAGAACTCTATAAGCATTTTATTTTGGAGATCTTTGATTGCTTAGTGAGATGTGAACTCAAGGTCATTGCAATGTGAGCTGTGAACTCACAATTATTTTTTATATTTTGAATTGTCCTCAAATAGATATGCTTGAGAGATGATAATCTATTTAGCTGGACATCTTCCGTGTGCACAATTATTTGTCTTCACAAACATGCATTTCACTCCGAAATTGATGATCTAGAAACATTTTTGGAGTGAAAATATTCATGTATATTTATTACATCTTGACAGAATGTGAGGCTAGGGTGTGAGGGGCACTTTAGTCCTTTCAGCGGCTGAAAATGAGAAAAGGGATTAAAAATCAGTAAAATGGAGAAAATGGCAGAGTAAACAATGTGTACACAACTTAAGTGGCAATTTTGCGAAGTCGTTCTTTGTAGTGGTAAACTTGCGAAGCCACTTCTTTTGGCGGTTGCCTGGTAACCCCGGCACCGATGTTGAATAGCAACATCTGCTAAAGGAAAGCTTGCTTACCTTGTGACGCTACCGCTGAATTTTGAAGCATATTTATGTTTTTCATGAAAGATACGTCTTGGTGGTTTATCAAACACTACAAGAAAGTGGAAAAATTAAATGGGTTTTTAAATTAAGTGAGCCACAAAAAACCCGCAATTTATATATTATAAATAAATGGGTTTATTAAAACCCACGAATTTAATTAAATCGTGGGCCAAAAAACCGATTTGATTTATGTACTTAAATTGACGGTTTAGGATAATACCCACGAATTTATTTAAATTGTATAAAACCAAGACAGCACGCAATTTATACACGACTTAAGGCTAGCCGATCGGCGGCGTCTCTCTCTGTCTTCGCTCTCTCACGCACCCGCCGCCCCATGTAGCTGCTCTCCATGCTGACCAGCGCCGCCCGCCCTCCATTGCCGCCTTCCCATTCGGCAGCGCCCGCTCGCCACCATCCGCGGCCACGCGGCAGCGCTTCGCTTCGCCGCGCCCGCCCGCCTCCTCGGCTTCATGGCGCCGGCCTGCCAGCCTCGCCCGCTCGCCGGAACCCCATGACGCTTGCCGCTTCACGCCGCCATCCCCATCCCGGACCCGCGTGGCCGACGGGTCTTCACCGGCCGTAGGATCGAACCTCACGGTGAGTTCTTCCTCCAGTTGTTCCTCTAGTTTAAGTGAACAAATGGATTTGATTGAGCTATGCGATTCGGTTGTATATTCGATCGAGCATTTGTATCTAACAGCTTCCTTTGCAAACTTAGGAATTGTGCTATGCAGGTTGAATCATGTTCATAGAACAAGAGATGTTGTCATTACAAATGATGCAAAGCTTAGGAATTGTGCTAATGAAGATATTTTGGATGATAACTCATACCTTGATCGGGTTTTACCGTCCAAAGGTATTTTTTTCACACATATATTGTGCACACACTTAAACATAGTTAGCACTATCTAGTTTGTATTTTGGGGTGTATTTTAGTATGCTACACCGACCGCCATTTATTTACATGTACAATGTCTTGTTTCTTCATTAGAGCATGTGTTGGCATTGAAAAATAACCATGATGGCGTGAGATGGTTGGGTTTATTAAAAAGCTTTAAGCATGCATGATACTAGCAATTCATGTCAATTTATAACAGATTGCTTTGTTTGGGAATTTGTATAGTGACTCCATTATACCCAAGTGTAGTAATGAACTAATGATTATCCGACTAGCATCTTGCATAAGATACATTTGATCTTCGTTTGTTTCCTGAAATTTCAATAAGAAAAATTTCATTGGTTGCAACTCACATCAAGTGTGATCTTTGTTATTATAGTGGGCACTTTCGCACAGACGCACAAACATACTGCTTGAATATCACCACTACTCGGGAAGGTCTTTGGATGGAATCAAATACATTTTGGCAAACATTATCTAATTTGACACTATGCGTGACATGGATGTGTGTCTTTGTCTGTAGATAATTTATTGACTATTAATTGTACTATTTTATTTAGTAAGCGTTAAATGTCGATGCATTTACCTAGCACACTCATCACCTCAATAAATTATACACAATCTGTCATCTCAATAATTTATACACAACTTGTCATTTTTATCATTATCTATTCATCTTAATTATCTTTTCTTTTTCTATTATAAACATGTCCTTAGGTTCTTTTCTTGTTACCTCTCAAAAGCATTGCCTGACGCATTGTGAAGAGATTGATCCAACTTTCCCCATTGTCATAAAAGTGCACGTTTTATTTTTAAGGCAAACATTGTAATTTCAATTCCTTCAAAATACACAAGAAACTTATATATGAACTTCATTCAGATATGAACTTATATATGAGCTTACGGTGCTAAGGGATTGTTTTGTTTTTTCTTTATCTGAGCATGCCATGGGACAATTCGAGAGAAAAGTTTGGCGAATCGGATGATGAACTGGAGGAGCGAACATAGTTCAAAACCCAAGGACTTTGACCTTCTTTAGGTAACAGTTTGTGGATCACTTTGTCGAGATGATGACTTATGCTAACCATTGTTTTAGGTGCCACGGTGGCACCTTTTGTGAATCCTTGTCATAGAAGGAAGCTATTGTACATTTAGGTATCAATTTAAAAATGTCATTTATGTAACAGTTTGTAATATCTTAATAGTTTTTCTTCTATTTAATTAATGTGACACTAGTGAAACCAAACTAAAGCTGTCCAATTTGCAATTATAACTTTACTATAGCTTACAAAACCTAAAATTACACAATTTAAACTACAAAGCAACATGTTCTTGAAGGCACAAGAATTGTGTTCTTTGCTTCAATTGTTCTACCAAGTTGGTCATTGACCAATTCTTTGTAATCATGTTTTATCAAGTTGTTCCAAGATTGTATTATTCGATGCTAAGTTTGATTCTTGATTCTTGAATCTTGTTGGTAATACTCTTGAATCTTGTGATGGACTTATTGTGATGTGTTGAATAAGATTGAATGTGAAGATGGTTGTGTTGAATAAGATTGGTTATCTAAGGATGCTCGCTAGAATGTCTCATACGGTTTGAGAGATTGATATATATATATATATATATATATATATATATATATATATATATATATATATATATATATATATATATATATATATATATATAAAAATGTTTTTTTGTCTGTGAGTGGATGTCCTATTTACTAGAGAGGTCATGTCGAAATTTTGTATATTTCGTGACTTAGTTTTAAGCGGTTTTAAAGAGTTAAAGGTTGGTTTCAGTCTTTTAGTAGAGGAAATATTAAATAGCTTAGTTCAAGTAAAGTAGAATTGTGATCAAGCAGAGAACCTTGATTTGGATCCAAGTACAGCGAAAATATACCATTGTAATGTCGAGATACGAGGGGATTCCGTAGTCAAAGTTTTCAAGGTTTATGAAGCTTTTAATATTTTTATGATAGTTTTTCATATTTATTTTTTCATCATAGTACCTAGGATGCTCCTCTGAGCAAACTTCAAAAGTGTGATGTCCCTCCATCCTTTTCTTTAGTTGTAGATACCAAGAAAATCAATATCCAAATTTTAGTTTCCAAACACTGTTTTCTTATGATTTGATATGAAATCATCACATCCGATTTTGATATATCTTGCTGAACTTCCTTGATTGATTATAGCATTCCTGAGGTGCAAGTTTAATGGCTCCATTGGAACAATTTTTCTTATAGTTATTTCATGCACAATGTGTAAATAGCATGTAGTGGAAGTGTATTGAGTAAATGTTTTTGTAACATATAGCGTGTATTGACAAGGCAGCAGGAACAACAGGCCTGGGTAATATGCCAACAGTCCAGTAAAGGCGGCAAACTAAAATTCTATTCATTCCTCCTTTTCTCCATTCAGAAAATCTGATTGCAACTTGGTTGCCTTTTTTCCTTTAATAATACAAGACTTGAAGTATCCTCTACTCTGTCAGATCAAGCTCTTCCTTGTTCCTATAGAGAGATAGAACTGCAGAAAATGATATTAGTTTGTTATGATACAAATGGGGAAACACAAATCAATTGAAGTAATATTGTCAAACAATTGAATCCTTCATGTGATCTTTCTTATTTCAGGCAACAGTGCTGTACAAGTCTGTTGCTGAGAGAAACCCTGGAGCTCGCTGTCTAGATGGGCTCTGGAATCCTATTTAAAAGGTGACATAGGGAAAGCTTTACTCTTGTATTCTAGAATGGCAGATCTTGGATATGAGGTTGCACAAAGCAATGCCGCCTGGATTCTTGATAGGTATGGTGATGAAAGTATTTGCATGGGAGAATCTGGCTTCTGTACAGACATGGAAAGACATCTCCGTGCACATACTTTGTGGTGGCAAGCATCGGAGCAGGGTAATGAACATGCTGCTTTGTTGATCGGTGATGCCTACTACTATGGCTGGGTATGTGTACCAGTCCTCTGAGTTGCTATAACTCATTTCCTTGTTTATGACTTGTGAGCAATTCTGAAGTCTTCTCTTGAACTATCAGATTATTGCAGACTTGTAAATACCTTAAACGTATTCACATCAAACACTTACTTGTTAAGGTTTCTAGTATTTTATATTGGAGGCATGTTCCTCATTTTTGCTTTCCTGTCAGTATGGCCATTACAGATTGCTAAAAACATGACTTGAAAATATTATTAGAAAACATTTCATTTTGGTCTTATGAATTTCATAAAGAATATCAAATATATGTTGTCCACCGCCTGATGACATCAATATAAGCCATCTGTTTTCATCGAGTTATTCATTTCTACGAAATGTATTTTGAGATGAACCAACTGTCATGTTTATGAGGCAACTTTTCCAAAGGAAACTATTTAGATAGCTAAATAAAAGATGGCTACTAAATTTACTTCTCTACTTCAGAGATACTAGGGGATTGTGTGCTCTCTAAGAAACTACTATTTCTGACATTACTTTTTTTTTATGGAAGCTGACATCACATATTGGATCTGTCATTTTGTGTTACAGGGTGTAGGGAGGGACTATGAGCGTGCAGCAGAGGCATATATGCATGCTCAGTCACAATCTAATGCTCAAGCCATGTTTAACCTTGGGTACATGCACGAGCATGGTCACGGACTTCCCCTTGATTTGCACTTGGCAAAAAGATACTATGATCAGGCTGTTGAGGTGGATCCAGCAGCCAAGCTTCCTGTCATGCTTGCACTAACAAGTTTATGGATAAGGAAGAACTATGCTGGCAGTTTTTTGGTAAGACATTATTTTTCTATGTGTCCCATCCAGTGCTTAGTTTCATACAAGACAAAGTATTTGTGTAGTTCGCGTGTAGGTATATTTCAAGCTCAAGTATGACGCTGGATTTGTTTAAGCTCAGTTCAATTCATGAACAGTGTGATGCTGGTTCATGTTGTGCATCTTGACTGACCGTATAGTATAGTCCCTGATGATTATTGCTCACCTTTAGTTTTTGCTTTGCATGCCATATTTTGTATCACCATCATGCTTTGCTTGTCATATTTGGTATTCCCATCATGCCTTATTGTCAACACCGTTGTTTTGCTCCTTGCAGTGCTCAGCTAAATCTTTCTAAATTCCAGGTTCATTTTATTGATTCACTGCCGGAGATGTATCCTGTAGTTGAGGAATGGGTGGAGGATGTTCTTATGAATGAAGGGAACGCAACATTATTGACGCTCTTTGCATGCCTTGTAACTGTCCTGTACTTGCGAGAGCGTCAGAGGTTTTTAAATATGGTATTTACAGTAAATATCTGGGAATAAATTAATGGAAATACCTTATTATTGTCTTTGTTAATTTTGCAAATAGATCATTGTACCTTAAATAATGATTTTAAGGAAGAGGTCTATTTGCCAATGAAGAAATGGAATTCTTTTGGTTGAAGAGATTGATATATATATATATATATATATATATTATAACTGCAAATATTTTTTTGTCTGCTGAGTGGATGTCCTATTTACTAGAGAGGTTATGCCGAAATTTTGTATATTTCAGTGACTTAGTTTTTGTTGAATTATGATCCAAATTTAAAAGAAGGCTAATTTAAACCGGAGCGGAGGCGGAGGTTGCCGTCACGGGAGGCTTAGCCTGGAATTATTCTTGACCTAGGTTATTCTTGTCGGAGCTGATGCGGATCGTTGTTATTCTTGACCTAGGTTATTACCTTATATATGTTCATCTTGTAAGCCGTGTGAGTTGATCTCTCGGTGATTTGTAAACACTCTTGAAAATAGTGAAGTTTGCGGCGGTGCGTGGTTTTTACCCGCCGCATTGGAGGGGTTTTCCACGTTAAATCCGGTTTATATATATATTATTCTGATTTTCGAGTTTGGAAAATGGGCTAATGCTTCTGCTATAATTTGAGTATCAAATTACCAAAATAATGATCGACGACATCAATGAAATACAAAATTTGGATGGATGGTCGGTCACCGGAGATATATATATATTTTTTTGTATAATGGCTAATAAATTAGTGGGTCACATAAAACCCACGAATTTAACGATTAAATCGTGGGTTTTATTCACATTACGAATTTAACTGATAAATCGTGAGTTTTATTCAACCAATTTAATTTAAGTAAATGAGTTTTACCCATTTCAAATTTAATTAAATCGTGGGTTTTTAAATTCCAATTTATGATTAAATTACGTGGGTTTTCTAGTAACCCACGAATTTAATATTAAGTCGTGGTACCCACAATTTAATTGATTAATTCGTCGAGTTAAATTCGTGAACTAAATTGACGGTTTGCCACAATTTAACTTAAATTAGTGGGTTTTGGCTAAATTAGTGGGTTTTTGGCCACGAATTTTCCCTATTTCTTGTAGTGAAATTTAGTATGGTAAAAGTTTTGATTTGTGTGCAGTTTGGATTGAAGCTTCTCTTGCTTCCTTGCTAATATTAGTTTTCTCGAAGCGGAAATATCGACAACATGCAAAGCGTCTCCTGAAAAATACCATTTTCTTGTGGACACAAGCAATTTCTGAATTGTCTCCATGCTAATGGTTTTGTGGTTGCTTCGCCGTGATGCACACCGCAGTGGCGATCGGCGCCCGCTGCTCTTCATGGAGTCAGGCGACCAGCGGCGTAAGACGAGACACCACCGCCTTGTAATGAGGATCACTGATGCTTCGAACCATGCACCTCCAAGATACGGATCCTTTTACGGTTTGTTTGTGTTCTCTTTTTGGAAGAATTTTTCCTATGCTTTCATGTAAAATTTGCTTATGGTTTTTGAGAAATTCATTGAACTAACAAACAAAAGCGTAAGATGTTTCCTCAAAGCCGAAAGAAAATAGACTTTAAAGCTTCTGCGGTAACTTCATTTAGGACTTTTTACGGCTTGTTATATTACCGTATGGTAGTGTGAGTTCTTTGTGATTTGTCTTTCTTTGTTGTGTTAGCAATAACTTGGCTATATATATATATAGGAAGCCTCTTTTCTACTCCTAGGAGGAATTAGTCCTTATGCCGTATCTCTAGCGTATAGGGTATCTCGTCTTGAGAGGAATGTTGAGGCCAGCGGTTTTTGTGGGAGGGCTTTAGTATAGCTACAGCAGATAGTAGGTTTTAATTCATCTGGGAGAAACCATAAAACTTTTATGTCGAGAGAAATAGATGTTTGATCTTGTAGCACAATTTTCTTTTATTGCTTGACTTTTATGTTTTGTTACCAATTTTGTTTTTCAAATTGTAGCAGCATGGGCATTGAATTAGTTATAATAGAAATTAGTGGTCAAAATTATATTTTAGAGACCGTATCAGTGTCCAAATAACAACTATTTGTGATTAGAGACAGTAAATCATATTTGTGCCCGCCATCCCATTCAAATTTATACAAATTTATCCAAATTAAAACTTTGCATACGTGTTATTAATCTTGAATCAAACATGGCCTGTATATTCTCACCTGTAGTTATCCTTTCGGCTCCCACTTCTATATTACCACGATGCAGGGTTAGCAAAGCCGTCAAAGACCGACCAGAAATTCACAAAAATCGAACTTTCTTAGGTTCGACATTTCAAATCGACCAAAAAAGCGATCCAATTGAATTTGAATTCCAAAAATTTGGAAAATTTTATCTAAAAATTCCTAAAATTAGTACTAATATCATTGTCACATATGGGATGAAAAAACTAATCTGATTCAAATTTGAATTCAAAAAATTGAAAAAATTTATCTAAAAATTCATAAAATTAGTACTAATATCATTGTCACATATGGGATGAAAAGTTGTGAAAAAATTGAATTTAGAAAATGTTTTAGAGCAAAAAACAAATGAGAAAAATTGAAAAGGAAACAAAAAAAAAGATCTCGCATTCCCCAAACCCTCTGCACGCCCGAAACCAACCAGATCCGCCACCTGCCACCTTTTCACCGGAGAAGCAATGGAAACCAAGTGGTAAGCTCGATTTTTAAACAAAATTTTAGTTTATTGCTTGGTGTCCAGCATGCGTCGATTTTCCATAAACGGCGATTTTACGCATAGATTAGGTCGATTTTTGATGTTGATCTCGGATTTTCACTGCTCTAGGTGATGACTACCATGTGCTTGTGATTGTTGGTGCATTGATGTCGATTTTTTTTCTTGTAGCCCAATGAGTGTACTATGTGTGCTTGTCCTAGTAGTTAGAGTAATCAAATCATGGTATCTAGCATGCTTAATACTTCGTTGATGATTCAATATGCTAAGTAGCTAACTAGGATGCTAAATTACTAAGTATGCATGTGGTGATAGGATGCAGTAGAGAGATTAGTGAAGTATAATAGCCTACGCTACTGAAGCTCCGCTTGGATGTATAGATGAGAGATTAGTCATGTATAATAATCCGAGCTATTGAAGCACCACTTGGATATATAGTAGAGAGATTAATCATGTATAATAGTTTTTGATGCATATGTTGATAATATGCTAAACACATGATGATTGAATTATGCTATGTAGAGACTTTTTTTTGTAGGAATGACTGACTTGTTGCTGTTTTGTATTAGCAAATGGCAGACCTGGGCGTGTTATTTGGGAGCACGGCGAGAAGATGGGTGGTGGATTTCGATGCAAGTATTATCACAAAAAGAAAAAAAGGAGGCGGTACAACCCGATTTAAGCACTACCTGGCAGGATGTGATACAAATGTCGTCCATTGCAATCAAGTCTCTAAGGATGTTCGCGAGTACTTTCAGCGCGACCTGAACAGGACGAATGATACAAAGAAGGGACAGAGGGAGGAGAGGTTCAGAAAGGAAGCAGCAGTTGCACATTCCCTAACGAGAAAAAGTATGTATGAAGCATACACGGATGATGCTGATCAGGAGGAATAACTTCTGACCTGTTGTGGGCTGCCTCAGTGAGGCGAATTTATTAGCCAGGTAGGTGGCAGGTATGAGCACGGTGCTAGGCAGTGGTACCTCTACAGAGGCTAGAGGAGGGGGCGGCAATCTATTGACAAGGATGTCATAGAGTTCATCGCAGGACAGAGACCGGCCGGTGGGTGACACTCACACAAGAAAGAAAGCACAAAGCAGTGCTTGAGGAGGAGCAAGTAAAAAAGGAAAGCTCCCTAAAAAAAAGGGAAACATCCCACATAGTAAGAACAATATGTAGAGAGTGATAACTCAACTAACACGGATCGTTGGAGCCCGCTATACCAAGAATCCAATGACAGTAGCTCCAAAATGGATAGTGACGGTGGTCAGTCCCCTGCTGATCTCTCCATCCCTCCCACTTCCCTTTCGAATACTGACTTCCCATACAATTACAAGAGAGTCGTAGTATACTCATGCAACAAGACAGACACCATGGCGCTTCCCAATCACAGAGAGAGACTACTAGAGGGAAGGAAAGGGCGGCACCACAAGATAGTCAGTAGCTCCTATGGTGTTCTTTGAGATATAAGGGAGTTATGGCTCATATAGCAGCTACGATTATGCCATCTCTGATACTCATGCACAAACAACCACCCAATGAATCTATGAGTGGCACGACTCCGAGTTTTATGCCATGTTATATCAACAATGGCAAACAATAAGTACATAGACGGGACAAAACTAGCACGATTACAAGACAGAGTTGCTAGCCACATGAGGATTGGTCTTGATGTCCATCGAGAAATACAATATAACCAACCAAGTATACACCCAGCAATACTAGCCGTAACGCTAAAGGTAATGTTTCATTTGTATGTTTCATTTTATTGCAACTTGATTTTTTACTAACATAGCGTTCATGTAGATCCAACACGGCACATGTGCGACGATGGAACGAGGACAAAACTATGCCAAGTGTGAACATTCATAATTAGTGAGAAAAATTGATTTCAAATATCATATGCCATGCTATTGAAATGATTGTTGCTGAAGTGTAGGTTTGTTGGATTGAGTTGTCAATGGTATTGAATGAAATGTTATTTTTTGATATATTATTGCTAAATGCCTGATTTGCAACTTGAGATTGTTTAAAATATAGCAAAGATCTTGTTGAAAATTTTCACATTCTTCTATACTTGTACTATTATTGCAAAATATATACTTTACAACTTCAAATTGTTGTAAAATATAGCAAAGGTCATACCGGAATTTCATCACAATTTTTCATATTTTTTACATATTTCTTACAGTTTTTCTGGATTTTTGGTCCTCCCTAGGCTTTTTTATAATTTATTATGATTTTTTTCTCAATTTTTCCTTGCATTTTCCAACTTTTTCCATCTACTGCCAATTTTCAATCCAAACCGATCGGTATTTAAATGTTTCGAGCAGGTTTCATGATTTTTGAATCGGTTTGACCGGGTGTTTGACTTGCGCAAACCGTTCGGTTTTCACCGAATTTTGGTCGAAAATCGCGGCAAACTGGTGCCAAACACATCTCGAATTTTGGTTGCAAAACGAAAATGTTAACCCTGCCACGATGAGCCGGCTGTAACTAGGGATGGTGGACTCCAAGGAGTTCGCGGTGGGCAACTTCGTCGAGCCTGGATGCGGCGGCAGAACCTGGAGCGGATCAGCAAGGAGGAGCTTTACGACTTCTGGCTCCAAATATCCGACCAGATCTTCGACGCGCGAATTCGAATCTTGTTCGACATGTAGCTAGTCATCGCCGGCACCAATGCCATCTCGATCGTGTCGTGAGACGAATGAAGTTTGTGACAAGCGAATTACTTGCAAAGTGGGCGTGAGATGCGCGTACCGATGCAGTCGCCGAAATCGTCGCGGGCGAGGAGGCAGTCACGGGAGAGGGCGTTTAAGCGCTCCTCGACGCGGCGCCACAGCTGGGCACCAGCCTCGGTGGAGCCGATCGTGCGGCTGATGAACCGGAGGCCCTTGAGAGAGCGCCTCGCGCCGGAGCACGAACGGTTCAGCCGAGCCTGGATGCGACGCCGCTCGCGGGCGGCCAGCGCCGCCTCCCGCGACTGCTGATTGGGCGCCGCCGGCAGGGGTCGCGGCGACGGCGACGGCAGCCACGCGACCTTCTTGCCTATCAGCGACGACGTTGACGAGCACCGGCTCAGGCTCCGCCCGCTTCCGGCGTGTGTGTCACGCTGCGGAGTGCGGACCACCATGGACTCCTTGTTGAGCTCCAGCATGACCTCCACGAGGTCGCTTTGGTCGGCAATAAACGCCGGCAGCATTCCCCCTACGGCGTTGCCTCTGCCACCAGCACCGCCCGCCGCGGCGGACGTCGATGCAAATGACTCCTCGCTGTACACGGTGGTAAACGACTCATTGTCGGACGCTTCGATCTGGCCGTTGGTGAGGTAGTCCGCGATGCGCCGGTGCCAGCTCCGCCGCCCTCTGTCCGACATCTGCACCGGCGTCCACATGGACCCTCCATGCCCCTACCACGCTTCTTGTTGCTTCTATCCTCCGTGTCCACCGACCATGTCTCCGATTCCCCTAAACCCACAAATGCTGTGCCTCCCTGCAGGCCCGTTCCTGGGGCAGGGCGAGCAGGGCGGCCCCCAAACTATCGGGTCCCGTTATCTATTAGTATAATTAATTTGTGAAGGTTATAACTTTAGATCTATAGATCCGATTGAGCTGATTTTTGTTGGGTTAGTTTCGAAATTAAATCTAGTTTCTACAGTCTAAATTTCATGTCAATCCAACGATGGAATCTTTGGGAATTAATATTTTAGTAAACGTATGTCAATTTGTTTTTTGTCGAAACCGAAGCAATCTTTAATAGTTTGATGAAAATGATTGCAGTAGTGAAGCAATTCTATAAGATGAGAAAAATTTTAAAGTTAATTACTTTTTTATTATGGTTGATATGATCGAGTTCATTGAAAAAGCAGATTTAAAGAACTCTAAGTATTCAAAGGTATATTTGGACCTTTTAAGAGCTCAACAACTTTGAAGTCATTGGATTATATTGAACTTAAAGATTATTGTACTAAGTTGGTAAAAACTTTCTCTGTTAATGATTCATCGATTTTGAGTTAAATAATCGATTTACGAGTTAAGAATCTTCAAATAACTTTACGGATAGACCAATGTGCTGCTGTGGAGATTTTTGAGTTTGTTAGAAAAGTGGATTATTATGGTAATATTGCTGTTGCTTATCGGATTTTATTTCTTGTGCGATTCAGCGTGGTATTAGTGAAAGAAGCTTTTCAAAGTTGAAATTATTAAAGAACTATTTGAGATCTACAATGTCTCAAGAAAGGTTAAATGGTTTGGCAACTTTATATATTAAGAAGAAGTTATTGGATGACATTAATGTTGAGGCCATAATTGATGATTTTACATCTAGCAATGTTAGAAGATATTTTCTAAGATGATCTCTACAAATGTTTGAGGTAAATAATCTCATTTTTGTACTTACATTTATTTATCGATAATAATTTCTATAATATACTGAATATTATCCTTTTAATTGATCGTGGTAGTATAAAAAATATTTTGATAGTTATGTTAGAGGTCTCCGTCTATAATTTCGTTTGGGCCCCCCACAAACTCAGGACTGGCCCTGCTCCCTGTTCCGTTTTCGCCTCCTCGCGCGGTAGTTCACTCCTTCTGCTCTGCTTAGCTGCGCCTCGTCTCGAGTTTGAGCCAAGCTGGAGATGCTGAGCTCGACGTATATGCTCGGTCGAGCGTTCGGTGCCACGCCGGTGGTTGGGATTCGGTGTGCAAAGTCTCAGACGCTTCCAAGAGGACGACATAAAAAGTAGGCAAACGGTGCGTGTCGTGTGAAATGTCTAAGATCACAGTTCAGATCGTGAGTTTAAGCAAATATCGTACAAACTACAGAGGTCGTGACTCGCATAATGGGTTAAATTTCTTGCGTAATTGTGTGGCTTGATATTACGTAGATGTTAAATAATAGATTGGTAGATTGCCTTTCGATCGATGATCTTTGTGCAGGTTGCAGTGAGATTGCATTAAGGCAAACTGTGAGGGTGCTAATAACGCCAGTGATAGAAAAGAGCTGCACAAGGAATTTCTTTTGCTTACTTACTGATATGTTGGTGTATATGCCCGGATTAGTTCGGATTTAAATTCTTTATCTAAAAAAAATGCCCGGATTAGCTAGAGGATATGGAATACTCAATCGTTCTCCTGTAAGCTAACAACACCGAGTCAAAGTAATCATATTTTTTATTTATGATTTAATATTTGTGTAACTACAAAATAGTCATGCATAGAAGGATCTCCTTTTTTAACATTAGAACCACCCACAAATAATAGGTACAAAAAGCATTCAGATTGTTGATAACAACGGCAAACCAAAAGCTCCTGGAGGGGAACTGAGAGTTGCGTATGGCTACTGTAGCCATCATTGGCATTTCAACATGATCCAGCAGCTCATGAAATCCCTTGTTTCTTGAAGTGATGCAAAATCATCACTTTTCTAGCCTTATGTGTTATTTTTTTTAATCTAAAGGTTCTTACGCAGTGGGGGATAGGGCTATTTTTGTAATTACGTTCGTCTTCCACAGTGGAGGATAGGGCTATTTTTGTAATTATGTGTGCCTTCCACAGTAGAGGATAGAACTGTTTTTTGCAAATACATTCGCCTTGTGCAGTGGAGGATAGGGCTATTTTTACAATTACGTTTGCCTTCCACAGTGGCGGATAGGACTGTTTTTGCAATTACGTTCGCAAGTGAGCCAAATTTTGCTAAAAAATTGCTACGGGGCTAGAAAAATGATGACTGCGGTTGTGTGTAGAAGGCCACAACAGAGACACAGTAGGGGCTATCAGACATTGGCAAAGGTATGCAGGGTACACTACACTCCTTGATGCGATAATGATATGTTAGGATTAGCACGGCAAAATATTGGAGACACAATTTAACATGAAAAAACCCTGATGGAAAAAATTATAGGAAACAATCTACTGTAATGCTTCAAGGATTACAAGTACAGGAGTTGGCTTATATAGTCAAAAGAGTCCTAGTTATAGAAGACTTGGACTCCTAACAAACTAAGGATAAAACCACAAGATATGGTAGTTAGTGTTGTAAAGCGTCGAAGAATGCCAATGAACAATCACCAATAGTTGATGCAATCACGAGAGTAAGAACAATAGACACACAATATAGGGGTAGAATTCTCTCTCACTTTATTGATTCGATAGTTTACAATAAGGGGGCACCCGATATATATAGCGGTGTGAGAGAGAGTTCGGATTCGACCACATTAGGAAGAGATAGAGTCCTAACCATATTTGGTTTAGGTTTCCTTATCTCACAACACTCCCCCTTGGTCGAATACCGCGTAATGCATATGTCTCGTTAAAAACTCCACTCAAAAACCTAGTGGAAAAAAAGAGATGGAGAAAAGAGAATATCGCACTCGCATGCTATGTTGCATTAGTTGCCTCATTAAAAACCTTTATTTGAGAAAACTTCAGAAAAACTCACAAAGGAAAAAGAGTACAACTTATAACCTTCGGGTTTTATTACGATCTTGAGGAGCATAATAAAGGTTATGGTTCAAGGTTTCCTCCTTGAGCTTTGCATCTCTCTAAGTCTTTTCATTCCAATGCCTTTAACAAATCTTCAAAATATGGATTTAGGCAAGGACTTGGTGAATAAATCTGCAAGATTTTCACATAACTTAGTTTGCAGAATCCTTATCTCACCACTCTTTTGGAGTTCGTGAGGATAGAATAACTTAGGAGCAATATGCCTCGTGATATTGCTTTTTACATAACAATTGCATTTGTGCAACACAAGCGAAATTATCTTCATAGATAATTGTGGGGGTATCGGCAGTGTTAAGACCACATGACTTGGATATGACTAATCACACCATGACCAAACACATTCACGTGAGGCTTCATACAGGGCTATAATCTCGAGTGGTTGGCGAAGTTCCTACTAGGGCTGTTTACAAGACCGCCAGAAAAGCGGTTGTACCACCGCAGAGAAATACAAAACCGATCGAGATTTGGCACTATGGGGATCAGACAGATAGCCAGCATCCGTATATCCTACCATGGTCAAGTCTTGGTTCTTCTGGGAAAACAATCCAAGATCTTGAGTACCTTGGAGATATCTGAGTACAGTCTTTACACCAGCCCAATGTCTTCTAGTTGGAGCTGAACTATTTCTTGCTAGCAAATTCACTACTAATGCAATATCAGGCCTTGTGCAGTTCACAAGGTACATGAGTGCTCCAATAGCACTTAAATATAGGACTTCAGATCCTAAGACTTCCTCATCTTCTATCCTCGATGCGAAAAGGGTCTTTATCCACTTCAAGGGATCTTCACGACCATGGGGTTTTTAAGGGATGTGATTTATCCATATTAAACATTTCCAATACCTTAGGTTATAGGGCGATTGGTGAACAAGAATTCATACGGGAGATGCTCTAGCTGCAGGCCTAAGCAAAATTTGGTTTTACCCAAATCTTTCATCTCAAATTCAGTCGTGAGGTAAGCACTTGCTTCCTTTATCTCCTCTGTGGTTCGATGATATTCAGATCATCGACATACCTTCGAGATAATCTTGAATCGATCTGAGATTTCTTTATGAACACACGGGGACAATCATCATTATTAGAGTATCCCTTCTTGGGAGGAACTCACTAAGCGGTTATACCACATTCTTCTTATTTGTTTTTAATCCGTATAGCGATCTCTGCGGTTGGCCGCTATACATGTTGCGATTATTAGGATCCGAGACTTTTTATTCCTTGAGGACTTTCATATAAATGTCGAATCTAGTGATCCATATAAATATGTGGTCACCACATCCATCAACTGCATTTCTAAATTTATGCGGTGCCATTGATATTAGATATCGGAGCGTTATTCCACTCAACACAGGAGAATAGGTTTCATCATAATCGATCTTAGGGTCTTTCGTGAACCCTTGTGCTACAAGCCTCGCTTTTTATATCTCACCACAGGTATTTTCATTTCTCTTCTAGATGAAAAACCCATTTGATCTCAAGAGGAATCACTTTAGGAAATATTGATCAACGAGGACGAAATCTTCCTCTTATTAAGCCATTTGCCTCAATTGCTTCTTTTGTTTGACTCTATTTGGCGCTTACGGCACTCTGCCATGGACTTTGGATCGGATCCGGTTTTAGCAATTTTAGAGGCAAATATATGTCGACAAATGTAGTCTTTTCTTTTATTTATTTCTCCTGCATCACTTGAGGATATATCTATATAAATTTCTTCCGGCTCCTCATGATTTCCCACAGCGAGGTCTGGGTGTTCCGACTTCCCAGCGTGGAATTGTGCGCGCATAAATATCTGTTGGGTTATCATCTTCAGGATGGCTCACTTCAGGAAGATTACCATCATCAGGATGGCTCACTTCAGGGATTTTCTCAACAACAGGTTGAGCTTCTTCAACTGTCTTAGGTAGTGATCTCTTTTGCTCGGTTCTTTGTTTCTGTGGACATCTCCGCGGAATTGAGTCCTGTACACATGGAGGCCTCCCCCTCTTCTTATCATGAGGGTCAAGTAGGTTCAATATCCTTCTAGGGTATCTCCACTCTTTTGGTGCATATACTTCAGTATATGAGATCTTTCACTCCCTTATAACCCGGTGAAGGTATTTGGCCAGTTATTAGCTTATTTATTTCAGATTTATTACCCTTGAACTTCAAGTTCGGTCTTTCTAGTGCGTGGGTCTAAGGACTAGGCATTCTGAAATGTGGTACTTATCTCCCCCTAATGCCGAAAAATGTCCTTAGTATAATCAGCGTACCGAGCCATGTACAGATCCCCTGTCATAGGCTCTAGGTATTTTAATATATGACGGAGATTCATAACCTACATGGATCCTCAACTGCTGGTGAGGTCCTATGGTTGTACGCTGTGGTGGAGAGATTGGCATCTATCTTTGACTAACCAGATTTTCAGAGATGGGAAATACTTAATTCTTTTCACGCACTATCTACAACGGGAAATTTAAGTAATATCTTGATTGAAGCGGCCAAGCAATAAGTTTTTATTATGGCCAGCAAAATTATTTATTATTCTTCTCATCATATTCAACCCAGGATGACCCAGACGATCATGCTAGATCTTAAATATTTTTGTGGTTTTTACTATGGTTTTCATTACAACATAAACTTCTGGTTTTCATTGCAACATAAACTTCTGGTTTTCATTGCAACATAAATATCATAGCATGATTAAATAAATTTCCTGGGAAAATCACACTTCATTAAATTTAGCGATAATCGCTTCGGCGAGAGCGTAGACCGTGTTCATCCAAGAACACAAAGACTAAGGTGATAAATGAGGCTCTTAAGGAGTCTCTAAAGGATAATACGACATCGACTCTAAAAGAAAACCGGGAGACTACTCCATGTCTCCATATAAATCATTTATATCGTCCTCCTGGGATAATTGTTGCCATTTAGGGCAAGCTCAGCAAATTCTTTCTTTGCGATGTCGGACATATCCTATATGCAAACAAGCGAGGATTTTACTTCGGTAAAATATTGTTTTGCATGATTAATATTGAATCGATGAAGTATGGTCTATATCTATTGGTAGATAATTATCACGGATTATCTATGATCTTCCTAGCATTTCTCATAATTTTCTCATAAATTTCAACGTGAAATAATTCTTGCATGATGCTAATTACATCTTATGTGGCTTTTATTGGTTGGGTATAAAATCATGTAATAAATGCCTCCGTCAACATAACTCTTGGCCAGGTCAACTTGCCCCGAGGGCTCACATGAGGGAGGGAGCACTTCCCGATTACGGATGCTAATTAAGAAACCTAGCCTCATGTGTGTTTTTCTTAGACATTAATTGTCATGTATCCGTTCCTTCAAAACAGAAGTCAAAAAAACCCAACCACTTATGCCTTCAAGCCCAAAAACCGTTTTGATAGCTCGATTATTTTCATAATTTTCTAGCATTTTCAGTTAACTATTAAGTAATTTTTAGAATTACTTAATCACTAGAAAAATAAATTTCGGCACATATGAACATGGCATAAAGCTAGAAAAGTAAACCCAGATCATGAAACTTTCAAAGTGGGCTAAATCACAATTTTCCAAATTTTTACAGGAGAAGACTAATTTCTAGAATTTATTGTCAATTCTCAGAATTTATTGATTAATTTCTGAAATACTGAAAAGTTGATTATAATAATCACTGGGACGGATGGCACATCCGCCTGCTTAGCCCGCTCGGCCTTTGGCCCATGCTCACGTTCGGCCTGATTTCCCCATTTCCTGCTCGCCCTGATATGATCGCATTAGCTCAGCGGCTCATCCCTAGCCACCGCCAAGTCGACGAAGCGATCCGGCGGGCGCTCGCTTCGGGCGAAGGGGCCGAGATGTCAGCAGCTGACGCGGAGCGCGGGATTTCTCTACGGCGGCTGGATTTGTGTCACACCCAAGGCAACGATCGGGGATCCGAGTCGGCGCGCGGGACCCAAGGGCAAGAACCGCCGCCACGGTGGACACCGTCTCCAACGGTCGTGCAGGCCACGGTGAAGCTGCCGCCGCTCGGCGAGCATCCGGGTCAGCGCCGTCATGCGCTTCAGGCGCGCGGGCAATGCAACCGACAGGTAGCGAGACGGTCCAAGCGGCGCCGCCGAAGGTCGAGGCGCAACCGTCGATGCAGCTGGTATTGCCGACGGTGAGAGCGGCTTCGGGCCGATGGCTTGTGCGACAAACACAACAAACAGTCTTCAGGATCCGATTCCGATCTATATATTTTTTTATGTATGAACAGTAACTCAATTTGATGATCAGTAACGAGCGATCTGTAGGATTCAAATGCTTGCGATAGTCACGATTTAATAGATCATGCCAATCTATTACCTTAATTGGACTTGAGGAAGTCATGAACTATCGCGTAGGATAGAGTCGCGTAGAGACTTTTTCGGCAATCGAGTGGATGCCAGATGATGGCGAGTTGATTACCGAATCGGATCGAGGCGATCAATCGCGGAAGTAGTCGTTCGTTCATCGTTGGCGATCCTCCTCCTTGTGGTAGAGACTTCGTCGCGATGAACGTGTTGTAAAGCGTCGAAGAACGCCAATAAACAATCACCAATAGTAGATGCAATCACGAGAGTAAGAATAATAGACACACAATATAGGGGTGGAATTCTCTCTCGCTTTATTGATTCGATAGTTTACAATGAGGGGGCACGCGATATATATAGCGATGTAAGAGAGAGTTCGGATTCGACCATATTAGGAAGAGATAGAGTCCTAACCATATTTGGTTTAAGTTTCCTTATCTCACAACAGTTAGAAATATTTGAGTTGTCCCCAAAAAATTTCTCTTTAACTCAAAATCTATAAAGAAGTTGTTTCTAAAAACCCTAAAAGGTAATAAAGCAATATAAATACAATTGCGTTAAAAATCCAAGTGACTACTGAGTACGGAAGATCAGAATAATCAATCCAAATACTTATAGTGCAAAAAAACTACTAATGGTATGAAAGAATGGAACAGTCTTATTCAAATGCTTCTCACGAAGTAAGATTGAGTAAACCACTAGTAGGTCAAGAGAAGTACTAGAATAGTCAATCCAAACACATAGCTATCAACAAAGCAGACGAAGAAATCTAGATCTTCAACAATTCATAACCTCAGTAAAGCCTGAGTCTGTGTAACTGACCTCCTGAATCAAACACTCAATCATCAAATGGTATAAACCAAGACATCACCTGAAGTGTTGGGTAGATAGCGAAGAATACATAACATGGACTTTTAACATGCTTCACCTGGATCATAAAATTCGGCAAACTACCTATTGAAAACCCAAAATATGGTTGAAACTGCTCAAAAAATGTCAATATAAAGAAAAAAATCGTGCCATCAATAAAGTATAAATTGCAATAGACCCCTTATATCTAGCAAAGATAACAAAACAACGTTGTAGTATCCACACAGAAGAAAACTCCTTACACTTCAATACTTTATCTTAAACTGATATTAGAGTAAAACCTTCACTAGAAAAACTACAAATAGTATAATGCTACCAACAGGGTATCATGCATCAAATTCTAAATTAATGTTGCTAAAACCTCCATAATGGTCAACATATCCAAACTGTGAATAAAGCACTAAAATAATAGTGATGAAATACCAAATTCCAATTAACGGTGATGAAACACCATATTCAGTTATCTTCTCAATTGATATTTTTTTCTCCAAAGAAGACAATGAAACGTCAAAGAAAACGATGATAAAACGTCGAATAAATTGCCAAGAATTCGCTAATGATAAATCCCTCATGAATACTGCCAATAATAAGCACAATGACCTTAATTGCAAAAGAAATCTGTTAAGAATATGCATAATGGCTTAAATTGTGCATGAATGACATCAATAATATGCATGACAGCCTGAATTTGTGATGAAAATTCGCCAATAATAAGCACAAAATAATAAGCATGAAATACCGTCAATAATATGAGTGCAAAATAGTAAACATAAAAGTCTGAATTGTGCATGAATATCCCGACAAATAATTAGAATTGCGTTTTACCCCGTGACTGTTCCTTGTTAGGGATAGCATGGCATGAACAACCGGAGATAAAGATTTAACGTGAAAAACCCTTGCAGGAAAAAACACAGAAAATAATCAACTATCTATTCCAAGATTACATGTACAAGGGGTTGACTTATATAACTAAAAGAGTCCTAATTGTAGAAGACATGGATTAACAATTTATTTAGATAAAACCAAAAGATATGATAGTTAAAAATATTTGAGTTATCTACAACAAACCTCCCCTTAACTTAAAATCTATAACGAAGTTGTTTCCGGAAAACCCCAAAGGGTAATAAAGCACAATGAATACAGGTGCGTTAAAAGTCCAAAAGACTAGGGGTGCAATCGAACCAGATATTTGCCGACTGACCGACCAACCGGATACTTTCGGATCGGATTTGACTCATTGAGTTGGGTAGTTATCAGATTCGGATTCAATTTCGAATATTTTGATTTGGATTCGGGAAATACCATCCGTCGAATTAGGATTTTTTGAGAGTAATCTCGGTTATTTTTTAAAAGCTAAATATTGGATATCCAAAGCCGAACATAGTCCAAGGAAGTAGTCTTCTTGGTCGGGCATGGGGATGGCCGACCAATGGGCACGACGGTGGCGGGCTAGATAAGTCAGATGCGGACAGAGAAAAGCCACGAACTCCTGCGGTGCACCCACCACGAACACCCACAGCGCGTCCCGCCCACCGCCCTCATCGTCGATGGCGCCTGTCACCACCACGCGCTCGCCTCCGCCGACACACACCGAGCGCACCGTGCCTGCCTTGAGCCTCGGAGAGGAGAGCTCCACCTCGCGCCACCGCCGTCCATCTGTACATGCGCTGTGAGCGCGACTCTGCCGGCGTAGACGAGCAGCATGAGCTGGAAATCCCCTAGCGAATACCCGACAAGGAATGCTGCCATGCCCGCCATCACAAGTAGCACCTGCATCAGCATTTGCGCGTACTTATGCCCCTGCCAAACCAGTCCATCTGCACACCCGCCAAGAAAGAACGGGATGGAGGTCAAGATGATTTGGTTGGTCTAAGAAGGAGTAGATCTTGGATGAATCAGGGCGCCGGGGAAGAGAGTTTGGTGGATCTGAGTCAAAGAAAGGAATAACTTTTGGATTGGATGGTGGAGAAGAGGAGGAGGGTGCTGGCTGAGATAAGCATTTCGTGTGTGGGGCATTGCTTTGATATTCGTTGTGATGGACCGCCCTTTTCAGGAGGTGCGTTTAAATACCTTCACAGCTATTCAGAATTTTAGCTGTAGGTAACTAAGTGTACATTACCAGACATAAGAGCGAAAGTGAATATTTTATAGAAGAATTAAGGGCCTAATGGCCAAAATTTTACAAAAGGGTGCGACTTGCACTAGATACATTACAAAACACCCACAGGAAAGGTTTGAGCAGATAGACCAAGGCCTCAAAACTAAACTTCTTCGCTATCTACGATCTCCTGGAAATCGCCGACTTCATTAAAATCTAGATGGGGTAGGAGGCAAGGGTGAGTACACAACAGTACTCAACATACCACACGGAAATTCTGAATGCTACATACACGAATAAACTAGGGTTGGCATAGGTTTTAAGTATTGTGGATGGAAGTTATTAAATACCAGTTTTATTACATTTGAAACACAAACCAAATAACAGGAAAAACCGTGGGGGTTATTTGCAAAGTTCAAATTTACGACAAGTTCTGTTTTTGAAAACTACTTGAGCGCAGTTACAGGAATCACCCTAGATTAACTCAGCTTCATTTACCAGAAGTACGGTGTATTTGAATACCATTGATATCACTTTGCAGAGCTGCTTAGCTTTACCAACAAGATATCTTCGACCGTTAGTGCCATGCGATTACATGCAACTTAAATGCATACGGTCGGACCAAGATGATCATAGACTTTTGTTGGACTTCCCTTCTTTAGCCCCTACCCAGTAGATTACGAGGATCCACAATCTCCAAGACCCACTGGCCAAGGCAAGAGACGCCATCTGGTCAATTGTGGATACCTACTGTTGTGAGAATCGGTGAATAGTTCCCCCATTCCCATTCCACCCCAGTAGCTCCGCGATCCATTCTCCTACCAGAATGGTAGCTATCTCCTATAGGTATTTCCAAAGGGAAGTACAATGTACTGAGATATATTGGAACAGGTCAACAAGGCTGACCGACTCAACTTGTGGTTGAGCGGGAACTGAAGTTATTTACTTTGCCCAAGGTATAAGTCCTTAAGTACCTGAGACTCATCCAATTACATACCACAAGTCATGGTACCCACCGTACCAACCACCACACCACATCCTGGCTTTGTCATCGGTTGGGGGCCGGACCAGTATCCACCTCCCGTGGGTAGCCCAACACTGTCCCCCTAACCGTGACGATTTTTGAAAATTTACCCAAGCAATCTCTCGGAGATTTTTAAGTAATTGAGCAAAAGGTGGAATTATATTAACTACTAATCTACGATGGTTCAATATTTTATAGCCTAGGGTTAAAAAGGGGTTAAGGCGTAACAACAGGTTTAACAAGGGGGTGGGTTATAACTAATCATGTCATTCTCAACTATCTCCTTTTAGTTTTCTATAATACTAGAAATAATGCAGTCTGAAAATATACATATCTTTGTAGTGGAACTAGGTTCAAAATGTTCAGAGGTGTGGCTTGCCTTGCGAGGTCAAGGGTTCTCCTAGCGAGAAGTAGTCGAGAAAACGAAACCAGTAAATAAATGAATAAAAACACCCAAAAGAAGAAAACATAATTTGAATCGGAGATAGAATGGCCGAAAATGGGACGACAGTGTATTTTAGGGATTTTAGAAATTTTGGGGATTGGACTCGGCAGAACGGAGATCATTTTTGGACTCAGCGGCTCAAACTAGTCAAGAATATGTATTTTTGGGTATTTTTGGATTTTTGGGATTTTCTGGGATTTTGGGACTTTTTTTCTGAATTTTTAATTTATTTTCAGATTTATTTGAAAATCAAAAGTCGAAAGTAAATCGAAAAAGAATTTTTGAGGTGGGCCACATAGTAACCAGGCCGGTCCGATACTATTGTACTGTCAATGGAGTATAAATTGCAGTAAGTCCCTCACATCAAATAAAGACAATAAAACAATATTGTAGTATTCACGCAGAAACAAACTCTTTCTTATACTTTAAACCTTCATCTCAAAATGACATTGAAGCAAAACCTTCACTAGAAAAACTTCGAAGAGTGTAATGCTACCAACAGGATGTCATCAAATTCTAAATTAACATTACCAAAACATCCATAATGGTCACGCAAGTGATCCAAATTACAACACATTTAAACGGTGAATAAAATACTAAAATATAGGTGATGAAACACCAATTTTCAATTAACAGTGATGAAACACCAAATTCAGTTGTCTCTTCAACTGACATTATTTTTTTTTTTTGCAAAGAAGACGATGAAACATCAAATAAATTGCCAAGAATCCACCAATGATAAATCTTGAATTGTGCATGAATACCGCTAAATAATCATAATTGCAATAAAATCCCACTTTATATGTACTAGAACAGTAACTGGGGTAAAAAATAATTCTTTTCCTCATGCCTACATGTGTTAGAACGGCTCTCATTTGAACTGGTACACTCCGGGTGCATGTAGCAATTTTCTAGTACGCCGTTGGTATGTTTACTGATTACTAAGCAAAAAATCGATCTTGAGCTAAAGCCGAAAAAGCAAGCGAGAAGCAGTGTGTCAGGGCTCAATAGCCGGAGCTGCTTTGGAATTAAAATGAGCTTTGGATGGTTTTCAAGTCCGATCAGGACACAAGTAGGGGTGGGCAATTTTAACCAAAGCAAAATGAATCAGAACAGAATCGAATTGAAAAAATCGGTTTTCGGTTTCGATTTTCGGTTCAGTTTATATTTCGACTCTATTCAGTTTTCAGTAGTCGGTTCGGTTTTTAAATCCGGAAAACTGAAAAACCGAGAAAACCGACTAACCCATTCGGTCGATAAGTTTTCCCCGCACGGGCCGCCCAATCCCCATTTTCCCTGCATGCCCTGGCGCCCACGCGACCCTCGCCTCCTCCGTCCCTACCGTTGCCGGTCGTCGCCTCCTCCTGTCTCTGCTGGCCCTTGCTTGAGCTGTGGCTCTCCTCCCGGGCCACGGTCCCGATGTCACGCCTTTCCCCCACCCTCCCTCATCTCGTCGTGCGTCACCACCTTCTTGAGGACGCCATGGGCGAGGCGGTCGGAGTCTAGGTCGCTCAAGAAGATGATGCGTCGCCATCCACCATGCGGCGGCGGGAGATGAGGAGCTAGGGTTTTTGCGGCGAAGGAACTCGTGCAACTAGGAAAGGTAAGATCTTTCTAATCTTTCACTTCAAGAATATTGGATCTTTGATTTGGGGGGTTCGTGAAGGGATTTTGATGGGTGTGGCCGTGAGGCATTGACTCTGCTGATTGTGATGGGCGGTGGCGGCGTTGTTTGGTTTGTGCGGCAATGATGGGCGTGGTGACAATGGGCGAGCGCGGCGGCGACAATAGCAAATGGCGTGGTGGGGATAAGCGACGGCAGTAGCGTGGTCTTGTGAGTCGAGGTCTGGCCAAGGTAAGTCAGTGTGGTAGCGGCCATATGAAGCTAGGATGGCGATAGCAAATTTGGGGCTTGGGTGCTTCGGTGAACTAAAAAACCGAATAACCGAACCGAATTTTTTTCGGTTAATTCAGTTTGGTTTTCAATTTTATTCGGTTCGGTTCGGTTAACAGTTTTCAAAAACTGATTTTTTTTAAAAAACCGAACCGAAAAACCCGAACTAACCGAATGCCCACCCCTAGACACAAGTTCGGTCACAGACGAGCAGAGGCGAGTCCGGCACGTCTCATGCGGGTTACGTGCGAATCGGCGTGGAGGCGGTGTGGATGGCGGTTGCCGGCGGTGTGGTGTGGTCGTCCGGGGTTGGTGGTGCCGTCGGCCAGGCAGGCGGAGGAGCGAACCGTCGCGGTGCCTGTGCCGCGCATTGAGCTTTGTCCTCTCGATGGATCTGTATGCATGCAGGGAAGTATGCATCCCTACGTTCTCCATGGTGCACCACTACAGAATCCACGTCATATTTTAAATCGGTTTTCGGGTATTTTTAAATCGGCTTTTGGCCGACGGAAAAAAACTTTTAAAACGAATCTGATTTAAATCGACAGCAAGCGAAAATAAAGATTATTTTCGACGACTTCGTGGTGCCGAAATTACTAGTCGATGCACCGAATCAGCTCGATGCTGGCGTGGCATATGTATTTTTGTCGGCGATAAGCATTTAAAATAATATTTAAATTTTAAAAAATATGAAAAAAAGCTATTTTCGGTACTTTAAATTAAAAAATATGAAAATGCTATTTTAGTCGGCCTGGGCCGACGAAAATAGTATTTTAAATTAAAAAAAAAAATATGAAAATGCTATTTTCGGTATTTTAAATTAAAAAAATATGAAAATTCTATTTTTAAATAGGCCTGAGCCGACGAAAATAGTATTTTAAATTTTAAAAAATATGAAAATCTTGTTTTCAATGGGTCCACGATTTGAAAATAATATTTTAAATTTTAAAAAAATATATAAATCACGAAAATTTACTTAAATTCACCGAATGCTCTTGTACATTACTGAAAGTGCACCTCCTCCCAAATATTTATTAAACCCGAGGAAAGACCTACTAATGAAGACATATTATGGAGAACATTGAGATGATGATGAGAAAAAAGGCAATATATTTATACTTGCACTGAGTCCAAAGCATGCGAGAGATGCTAATATGAAGACAAATATCTATTCTAAGTGCACTATCACAGAAGATGCAAAACTCAGCATGAAACAAGTTATGACATATTCACTAAGTACCCCTCAGATAGGAATGAGATGGATCACATAATAAAAGGTCAATATCTTTACTTCTACATAGAGTCCAAAATATGACTGCAGGGATGCGCTCATGGTCCTGCAGTAGAGACCAAGCAAATGAAGGGAAGCAGAAAATGATCAAGTGTTCTTACAAAGAAATTTCATGTTGCTGGGTGTTTCATTTGCAGTTCCTACTTTTGATTCAGAAAACTAGTAATGTGTTGTTACTGGTCAAACCGATGAATATGATGATTGAAAAGTTCACAGTAGATGCCCGTTTTTGGAATTGCGTACCTTTGAAATCAGAGGCTTCTTAGGTATAATTCCTCCATACTTCTTCTCCATGTAGGCCTGCAACTCAGAGATTTTAGGAGTTTCAGAAAACTGCTAAACTCTATGCGCAATATGCTAGCTGCAAACATCAGACTAAACCCAAATTTGGTATGTACTCTTACTTTCCAGACCACCGATTAATCATGATGTGAAGATAATGCATGAAAAGTAATGTGACTAGCGCAAGCATATTCATGAAATCTGCACTCAAACCACACCTTTTCACTTAAAAGTTATGCAACCATACATCTTGTAGATAATTATATCTTGTAATTTAGTGAATAGGCATAATTAGTCATGGAATGCCTTACCTTAACCCCAAAATCTTGTGCTCTCATTGATAGAATTGAAAGCCATTAAACGGTTATCAGCAGCACAGGTAGCAATACTATCTTGGTCAGGAACAAAAAGGCCCCTCACAACTTCCAATGAATTTGGTTTAGAATACCCAAGTTCAACTAAGAAACAAGTTGCTATTAAGAATACGAGAAAACATATAAAAAACTCCAGCTTACGGACCTGCACCAGAACAAATCAATTTGCAATATCAGTCACTCGATGAACAAGACATATACAAAAACTGCCTGTTGACTAATGCTCTTGTACTGATGATCTACTAGTTCAAACTCTGTGCTACAAAGCCAAAGCTCCTTCAAATAGTACTTATGTTATATTGCAAGCAACAACAAACATATCGCCTTAGTTTTCACATAAAAAAGTTTTTTCTTTGGCATAGAAATTTCATGGGAAAATACTAACTGTTCAAAAAATATTGTGAAATGTAAACAGGACATTCTTACCCCGTATTGCTGTAGTAACAGGAGCATTAGAGTGCTGAGCCCAGTTATCAGAATACCACACCATACCGGGATTTTGAAAAGCATGTTCAAAGAAAAAGCAGTTCCAATTACTGCAACAAATAAGCAACCACTAAAGCTGATTATATATTACCAGACAGAGTCAACACAAACAAGAGAAATAGTGATGCACCTCATATTTGTATTGTGCTCCAGCCTGTAAGTCCGTCTCAACTGCAAGATGAGCTATTCTTTTGGTCAGCACATAAAGATAGCAAATGAACACTCATTGAAATGAAATAAACAATAAATCCAGCTAATCTTACAATTGCCAGGATCAATATACGCAATAGAGACGAGAAATCCAGGCCCTATGTATGAGGCCTCAACTGCTTTTGACAGTTCTTGGACACGTTTCTCATATATTTCAATGCTTGGTGGCTTACATGTTTGACAAACATCATTTTGAGAAGCTGTGCTACTAGTAGCAGAGCGTGCTTTTGAATACCTGCGCAGCATCACATCATTTATATGCGTTTGAAGAGCTACACAAATTTCCTCACCCTAAAAAAAATAAACCAGATGGTCATTTTGACAGCTTTATTTGACATAACAAGATAGCATAAAGGATGTATGTACTATTTCACGTGACACATTAAAATAACCTGCTTAGTTTCAAACTGAAAGATATGAAGAACACCGGCAACTTGCATCTTAAAGAAAACATCAGTATTGCTGCTCCCGAACTGCATTATGTCTCTCAGCTCTGCAGAATGTAGGTACTCCTTAGGAACTGGACGGAAAAAGTGAACCTGCATTAAAGCAGAAATACAAGATCAGCTTTAGTTAGCAAAAATAATATACTATTTTTGTCATATGATTAGGCATCAATCTTCCGAACGCTGAAGAAAACTGAGTTGCCATATGGAAGAGTCCTTAAGATTCTGAGAAATTGTTGCCTCGCATCATCTTTTGACAAGTGTTCCTGGATGCAACAATAAAGTACTTAAGTAATCGAGAGGTATCACGTTTGCTTACAGATGTAAAATTAAATTATAAATTTTAGCATTTCATCAGCACTTGCATCAAATTTAATTCCTCTAGAGTCCAGAGAATCTCAAATACCATTAACTGATAGCGTGAGATGATGTCAAGCTCCCAATCTCGCTTTGCTCTAGTAATTGCAACTTGTCTAGGTAGAAACCTCTCTACAAGAGATATCCATTCACTAGCAAGAACAAGAAAAAATGGCATCTCAGGAAAACAGAAAAGGTGGGAGGTGAATAACTCCCGAGCAAGTGCTTTCCCTAACCCCCTTGTGCTGCCAAAATCAAACTGCAAGGTCAGCATTGATTGCAAAACATGAATAACAATAAGAAACCAGCTACCAATGGATGCAAATCAAAGCTCGGGATAGGAGGTGGAGGTACCTTGGAGAAGAGCGTGGCGGTGTCGGCGTGGGGCGGCGGTGGCCGTGGGGCGCGGCCTGTGGCGCGTAAATGGCGGCGGCGATGGTAAGCGGTTGGCGTGGCGGCGTGAAGGCGGTAGCGAAGCGGCTGACACGTCGCGTCTGAAATGCGGCAGCGAAGTCGCCTGGTCGTGGCGGCGAAGTAGCGGGCGAAGCGTAGCAGTAGAATAGCAGCGGCGAGGGTTTTTAGGCGGCCCCAGGTTTAATTAGATGCGGAACTAGTTTGACGGCTCATTAGTGGCAAGCGAAATATATATATTTTCGACGGCCAAGGTAGCGTGAAGTACCTATATATTTTCGGCGGCTTAAGTGAAGCGACGAAATTAAATCCATATTTCCGACGACTTAGCGGCGATGAACTTGAAAATTTATTTTCGACGGCTAATCTAAGGCCGGCAAATTATAGAAACGATTCGACGGCTTCATCGGCGACTAATTTATATACATATTTTAACGGCTTCAAAAAGCCGGTGAAATTAGTTTTAATGACGAATCAACCACGTTTTCAGTAGTGCACGCACGAGATAGATTATTACATGCCTTCCGCATAAGCATGTGCAGCAAAATATCGGAGACATAATTTAACGTGGAAAACCCCTTTCAAGAAAAGATCATGAAAAACAATTCACTATACTGCTTCAAGAATTACAAGTACAGAAGGTTGGCTTATATAGCTAAAAAAGTCCTATTTGTAGAAGATTTAGACTCATAACAAACTACTGATAAAACCAAAAGATATGGTGGTTGATATTGTCGACGATCGGGATCGTCAACCGCAAGAAAAGAGGTAGGGGTCAGAGAGTTTATGGGACTCGAGCTGCGTTTTGCTCGAACGAAGGAAGAAAATCGATCGCGGTGATGATCGGAGCAAGGCGACAACGAGCACGAGACAAGAGTTTATACTGGTTCGAGCCCCTGTGAAGGTAATAGCTCTACTCAAGTCGCCTTGCGGCGGTGATTCTTGTTATATGGGTGTACAGAGCAGTGTTTACAACTCAAGACAGTAAAGAGCAGTGTTTACAACTCAAGACAGTAATGGTGATTCCTAGCTCGAGCTGCTGTGTGCGCTATGTTGTCTTCTTCTCCCTTGGAGCTCATGCGTCTTTGGTCTTTATACTCCCTCTGCCCGCAACGGCCGGGAGCGACCCTTGGGAAGGGGCCTTTGTGCACCTTGAGGGCTGGCAGCAACTGCCCCCGAACTTGCCGCGCACTCTTAGTCATCCCCACGACCCGCTCTCTGGAAGCTGGGTCAAAATCTAGATCCGAAATCCTAGGCGGACGAGCCAGACGAGACACCGCTCGAGCTCGAGTCGTCTGAGTCGAGCTCGAAGACACCGCGCTCGATGTCAAGCGTCAGTCTTACACCAGTCATGATCGGGCCTTCCGAGCTTGGGGACCCGTGACCGCCGCCCGGCCGGTCAAGGAGTTCCCAGCCCTCGTCAGATATATTTACGTTATCTCCAACAGGATTGATGTAAATGGCCCTTGTAGGTTTGACAGAACATGACCTAACGTGAAGTCCCTCGGTATCAAAATGGTGTTTGATATGCGCCCAAATTAGGATATTCTCACCTCTGCAGCTGTCCTCGTCATGGAAGTAATGGTCTGAAGGTGAATTCAGTCGGCGAGAAGTTCAGATCTTGACACTGTTACTCTTCTCGCAGAAATACACTAGGACATGGCAATGGTCTCTGAACGTTTGGATGAGTTTGCACAAGACCTCATTTCAGCAATCTGAATCACCCCTGGCTGCCACCCTATGCACTGGAACAACCACTGAAACAGTACATAAGAGTTGATCGCTATCAAATGAAAGATCAGGCCTGACAATGACATTCTGCTCGTAGTGAAAAGTCCTTTAACCCTTTCTACCAATCAACTACATAGATCCCAAGCCCTTCCATAATTCTTCAATAAAAAACACCACATGACTGAAATACCACGTGACAGCAAGTGTCATCACATATTCTGGAGGAGCTGTCCATGAGGGCATCCGCTGCACTCCAGTTCGATAGCTACCACGTGACAGCAAGTGTCATCACATATTCTGGAGGAGCTGTCCATGAGGGCATCCGCTGCACTCCAGTTCGATAGCTACTGAACGATGGCCATGGTGTTGGACGTAGCTCAGCTACTGAACGGCAGCCATGGTTGTCGCTCACCCCACGCCATCGATAGTGGCCACAGCACCACCGTACCTCCATCGGATATTTCCTCGAACACCTTGCGATCTCAGCTGGCAAACAGCAGAGACGTGCGCAGGCAAGCTCGTCACCCTGATCTGTGGAAGCAAAGATAGCTCGGCCCACATTAGCGGTGGTATAACTTGGAAGAACACCGACCAAGGCACTGTTGCTGATGCAGGTGACGAGAAAGTTTGACAGGAAACTGGAGTCTGAATCCGAAAAGGAGTAAGACAGATTTGAATTCCATTAATCAGTGGCTAAGAATTGAAGTGGAAGTTTGGAAGGTGATCTGACGATCGAGGAGCCTCCTTAGATTTATGAAGAATCGACGGCTGAAGATTAAAGATACCGTTTGCTAAAGATTCAGACGGCTAAGATTATTAATAGTAATTACCATTCACTGTTAAGTGATTTGCCTTGTTACTATTCACCATAGTTTGTCTTTAGTGTTGCTGGCTATATAAGCAAGTGATGGTGTAATCAGAAAAAGCAAAAATAAAGATATACAATCTACTTTCCCCTTTGCAATTTGTCTTTCCTTTCCTGCCATCTTCTTTACGTTTTTGATTCCGCTTATTTGATTTGTATTCTCTTCTTAGAATCCGATTGTTTTCTAAGGCCTAACAACTATTGGTATCAGAGCAACTCGGTCCTTGGCCTTGAAGCAGATCGAAGATTGTTGGATCTGAGTCCGATCACCGAAGCAGGTTTGGGAAGTAATTAATCTTTCCCTGCAAAATCCCTGTTCTGTTTTTGGGTGTTCCTAATGCCGAAGGTGGGAAAGGTTACTAAGGAGGATGCGGGCTCAATTTTACCCACAGAGATGGAGGAGATGAAGAGAGATATGGAGGGGTTACAGCAACAGATGGGGGAGCACATAACCTTGATGCAAGACCAGATGGATCAATTTCAGAGGCAACTACAAGGTAATTCTGCCAAAATAGATCAAGTAATGGATATGCTCAAGCTATTAGTGGACAAGACTGATCAAGGAGAGGTAGCAAGTAATTTGGCAAATCTGGAAGGTTACAGGGAACAGTCTAGGGGAGCAGATGTTAGGCAGTCAAATTCGGCTGCTCCTTTATTTGGAACCCCTGGCAGTGGACATTCAGTTGCATCTAATACTCAAGTAGGTAATCATACTCATGACATTTTCTCCAGACCTCTTGGAATCAACCATGCCATCTCTGGTTTTTCGTCAGAACCACAAACTCCTGCGGTACATGTTGGAGGAACAACTGCAGGAACAATTGGAGTAAGTATATACCCACCATTGATGACTACTAGGACATTTGCTCTGCAATTCATTGCATCCAATCCACCATATGTTCCGTATTATGGACCAACTTATAATTACTCATATCTGCCGGTGGGAGGATTACCATTTGCTAGACCTGAATACCCAAGGCGTTACTCTTGGCCCAGAGGGCCTGAAGGTTTTGGAGTAGGTCAGGTGAGAAAGGACCAAAATCAGTATAACAGTAGTTTTAGTAAAGGGCCTAAAGTTGAATTTCCAAAGTTTGATAGAGAGAATCCGGATGCATGGATTCGAAGAATAGAAAAGTGCTTTGAGTTAGGCAGAACCCCTGAGGGTCAAAAAGTTTCTAGAGCAGAGATGTACTTAACTGGAAGAGCCAATCAGTGGATGAATAGTAACAGAATTGACACTAAAACACGAAATGGCGGGTTTGTGGCATGATTTATATGATTCCTTTGCAAAAACAAGAATAGAGGTGACTGAAAATTTCAAGGAATTAAAACAAGTTGGAACTGTTGAGGCATACATTGACCAATTTGAGGAGATGATGAATCTTGTAAGGGACAATCCCAGCCTGATTGAAGGGTATTTTGTGGACTATTTCTTGTATGGTCTAAAGAACTATATTAAAATTCCTTTGAAATCTCTTAACCCTAGAACCTTAGTGGAGATTTATGCTCATGCAAGAAATTATGAGGGCAGTGTATCACAAAAGGCAAATGATGTGGCCTACCAGTACTGCCTCTAAAGTGATACAAATAGGGAATGCAAGTGCTAAAAGAGGAAGTGTTGTAAGCAAGAAGGAAAATAACGACAAGTCAACTGCTGCTAGTAACAACAAATGGGTTGGTGGATGGTGTTTCAAATGTCAAGAGCCGTGGGTGCTTGGACATAATAGAGTGTGTAAATTTCAGAAACAAGTTCACCTTATCACTATTAAAGATGAAGATGAAAATTCCAATGAACCCCAAGAAGCCGAGTTCAGCACTCCTCCAGGAAGTCCAGGGCACCCGAAGGAGATAGAAGAGGTACTTGTATTGTCGGCCCATGCAGTGGTAGGCACTAGCACTGGAGCTACCACCTTTACATTGAGAATTAGAATTGGAAAGGTAAATGCTATAGCGCTAGTTGACAGTGGAAGCACAACTACATTTATCACTCCAGCCATAGCATGAAGGCTAAATGCTAGATCAGTAATCACACACCAGTACAGGTAGCGGTGGCCAATGGCATGAAGCTCAATTGTGATTCCAAATGCATGAATTGTGAGTATGTTATACAGGGATAATTATTTACCTTTGACTTCAAGGTGTTAGAGTTAAAGGGGTATGATGTAATATTGGGGGCTGATTGGATTTACCAGCACAGTCCGGTTAGCTTGAATTTGAAGACACGGGAATTCAGCATATGCAAGGATGGGCAGAAGCGAGTGACCTTTGTAGATGAGACTCTGCCTCAGGACAATTGTGTAATCAGCGACCATAAATTGCAAAAATTAATGGCAAAAGGAGTTGTGGGGGCTGTGATTTATGTGAAGGTACTAATAACAAGTGGAGCAAAGCAGTTGGAGACTCCTGCAGAAATTGAAGAAGTACTAAAACACTTTTCTGATGTATTCGCGGAGCCAACTGAACTTCCACCTGTTAGGGAATGTGATCAACAAATACCACTGGTTCCTGAGACCAAGCTAGTGAACATAAGACCTTATAAGCTTCCGTATTACAAGAAGGATGCAATGGAAGAGTTGGTAGAGGGATTATTACTAAATCAGATCATAAGAGCAAGTGTGAGCCCATACTCTTCACCAACCATCTTAGTAAAGAAAAAAAGATGGCACTTGGAGGCTGTGTATTGATTACAGACAATTGAACGTCAACACGGTGAAATATCCAATTCTTGTCATTGAAGATCTCTTGGATGAGCTCAGTGAGGCTAAATACTTTTCCAAGATTGATCTAAAGTCTGGCTATCATCAAATAAGAATGAATCCGGCAAACATAGCCAAGACAGCTTTTAGTACACATACTGGGCATTATGAATATGTTGTTATGCCATTTGGTTTAACAAATGTCCCGGCAACCTTTCAAGCTCTAATGAACAAGATCCTAGCAAAATTCTTGAGGAGGTTTGCACTAGTATTCTTTGATGTCATCTTGATCTATAGCTCTACTCTTGAGGCACATAAGACACACTTGACACAAATCTTGGAAGTTTTGAGGAGTAATAAACTATATGCTAGAAAGGGTAAATGTGTATTCGGCCAAAGGTAGGTAGAGTACCTAGGTCATGTGATTAGTGAGTAAAGAGTAGCTACTAATCCTGAGAAAAACATTGCAGTTTAGAACTGGCCTATTCCCATAAACATAACGCAATTGAGGGGGTTTTTGGGATTGGCAAGGTATTATCGAAGGTTTATCAAGGAATTTGGGCAGATTTGTCGACCATTGTTCAATGCTTTGAAGAAGAATGCTTTTTGTTGGGCGGAAGAGCAATAGAAATCCTTCATGAGCATCAAGAAGGCACTTACTCAAGCCCCTGTATTGGCACTACCTGACTTTACACAACCTTTCACTCTTGAGTTACTTACTTAAGTGTTCATCAGGTTTATCGATCATTTGTATGTTATCTGTTTGAGTTATTATTTGGTTTCCTTGATGAAATAGGGGTTATCCACTTTCTCATAAGAAAAATGTTAGTTAATTTAATGCCTAATTCCTTGATTTTTTAAGATTCAAATTTACTATCTTCTAACAATGTAATAGTATTATATCTTTTCAAATTTAGTCCTGTGATAGAAGTGAAGGGAATTTAAAGAAATCATCTTTATAGTACATGGTGAATATGGACATACTCTCCCTCGTGCCCTAAGACCCATTTAAAATGGTAATATTCATGTATTCATCTTATATATCTCTAGTTTTAGTATTGTATACTTTTCGGTGGTATAATGTTTATCTTTGTAGTCTTGTGTGCTTTTTGACTAAAATCTCTTACCTATCTAGCAAACAATGTCATGTTAGTCTCATTTGGGACAATGAATTTTATAGAATTCTTTTGGGAATTACATTTTCACATAAAAATCATGCATTTCAAATAAGATATTTTTGTATAACATTGTCTACTATTCATTGTGTTTGTACATAAGTAATACTTATGTGCATCTAAAATTTGCAAAATATTTTGTAACATGAGGGCCTTCAAATTGCAAAATTAAAGATAATTTCAAGCTCGAGTTTGTAAACATGTGTTTAGAATTTGTATGTTTCAATGAATAAATTTAAACATTCAACGATTGCATATTCAAAATAATCAGTATCATTCAGACAGGATTAATGCTCTTTGCAAAAAAAATATCACAAATTAAGTTTTTGTTGCAATGCACGGACACATAACTACTACCGTTAAATGTTCAAAACCGTTCAGTATTTAATCAGACAATCGTAGATTATAAATCGGCTTAAGTTCCTATCCCTATATTTATATTGTATAGGATCCCTTTCCCTCCCGTTGAGATGACAGAGACAGTCCATATAACCAAGGCCCAGTGCCCAACCCATATCCAGTCCGTGACAACTTCACGCTGCCAAAACACACCACTGAATCGACAAAAACTGGAACATAGGCTGAACCGCTAAAGCCTGAAGATCATACACGAAGATCAAGAGATGGGAAAGCGACAAAACAGGTTTGGGAGATAATACGCCGTGCCTAAGGGCATCTCCAATGGTACTA